>JAVYIG010014620.1:0-40522 GCA_035222895.1 Strongylocentrotus droebachiensis | reverse complement strand
GGGAGGGGGGAGGGGTACAAATCAGGACAAATTGCAACCGATCTCCCCTACCTTTCTTCTTCCTCTTTTTCCCCCTTTCCCTTCCCTTACTTCTCTCTCTCTCTCTCTCTCTCTCTCTCTCTCTCTCTCTCTCATTTAAGTTTGCTGAGGGAGGCAGGGGGCCTTTCGTCCCCTCCCCCCGATCCACACGATGTTGGTGGGATTAATCGCAACTGATCTCTGCTTCTTTTCACCTTTTCTTTTCTTCTTCCTCTTTTGTGTTCCATTTTAGCTCTTCTCTTTCCCTTTCCCTTCTTTCTCTCTTTTGTTTGGTGGGGAGGGGGTGGGGGTGGTCGGGGAGGGGGGGGGCAGAGGCAAAGCCCTTTCTCCGCCATCCACATCTTGTTTGCAAAAAAATAGCAACTGATATCTCTTCTTGTCTTTACTTCTTTTATTTCTTTCCCTTTCCTTCCTTCTCTCTTGTTTTGCGGGGGGGGGGTAGGCAACAGCATGGGCGGCAAGGCCCTTTCGGCCCCCCGATCTCCTTCTTTTCCTTTTTTTTTTCTTTTTTTTCCTTTCCTCTTCTCTCTTTATTCCCTTTCCTTCTTTTCCTTCCTTCCCTCTCTCTCTCTTTTTGTCTGCTGAGGGGCCAGGGGAGGGCAGGCGAAGGCCGTTCGCCCCCGATCCACACCGCGTTGGTGGGAAAAATCACAATTGATCTCCTGTACTTTTTTTCTTTCCCTTTCCCTTCTCTTCCTTTCTCTCTCTTTTAAGTTTGCTGTAGAAGGGGGGGGGGGACGAGGGCCATTTGCCCCCCCCCCCCCCGATCCTCAACTTGCTGGCGGGAAAACAGCAACTGATATCCCCCCTTCTTTTCTTTCCTTCCCTTTATCTCCTCTTTCCCCTTTTTTCTTTCCCTTCTCTTCTTTCTCTCTTTCTTTTTGCGGGGGGGGGGGGCAACAGCCTGGGAGGCAAAGCCCTTTCGACCCCTCCCCCCCGATCTCCTTCTTTCCCCCTTTTTTTCTTCTTCCTTTCCCTTTGTCTCTTCTTTCCCTTTCCCTAATTTGTCCTTCTTTCTTTCTCTCTCTCTCTCTCTCTCTCATTCTCTTTTGCTGAGGGGGGGGGTCGGCGAAGGCCTTTCGTCCCCGATCTCCTTCTTTTCCCCCTTTTCTTTTCTTCTTCCTCTTCTTCCTTTCCCTTACTCTCCACCCCACCTTCTCTCTCTCTCTCTCTCTTCATTTTTTTTTTGTTGGCGGTTGGGGGTCAAGGCCCTCTCGCCCCCCCCCCCCCCCCCCTGGATCCGCGCCGGGAAGACATGTAGTGTCATCCCTAGCTAGCTTGCAAAGCTGAATATGGGTTATCCAGTCGTTTCATTCATTAAGTATAATTATACTTGTATTGAATTTGTATACGTGTGGACTAGAGTACGGACATTCGGTGCGGCAGGCGGACTATTGGTGTGAGAACTTTTCTTTTTTAGGTCGGCCATTGGCAATTTTTTTTTAAATCTCAAAAGGGGGAGGGGGGGGGTTCCAAAAAAACATACATAAAACATACACATAAAAAAAAAAATCGAGGGGGGGGTTAACCCCCCCCCCCCCCCCTGCGTACGCACCTGATCCCAGTTAGCTCGAAAAGAAATATGAGAAAAGACAGTGATACGGTTCATGAGGTACAATGAATTGCGTTTGTACTGGACAAAATATTATTTCAATAAATGATATTGTGTCAACAAAAATCTACATAGGGTTTCTTAAACACAAATCGGTAACACCAAATATTTTTGGAAAAATAAAAGATAAACATGTTTTCTTTTTTTAATAAAGACATCGAAAATGTTTTAAGAGACCTGGACAAGGTACATTACATAGCCAATTAAGGGAATTCCAATTTAAACTACTGCATCGAATTATTTACACAAATCATCATTTGTATCGATTTGGAATTGCACAAACTAATTTGTGTTCCTTCTGCTTCTGTGAAAACGTTCGTTTGATATGGAGCTACTGTAATAATATATTTGGCTTTATATCCATAACTAATCTAAGTTGGGATGAGATATTTTTTGGAATAACAGTTTATTGATCAAGGAAAGGTACAATTGGTAATTTTTTTAATTCTGGTAAAGTATTTGATTTTCATGGAAGAGAACGGAGTTCATCTATAACCATGGGTGAAATTAAACACAGGTTCAAAGAAGATGAATTGGAGAAAACAATTAGCATTGATGAGAAATAAATTTTCCCTACATCTGATAAAATGGGAAAACTGGGAAGTTTAAGGGAGAGTAAGGTAGATGTGGAACGAAGTCAACAACTGACGTCATTTCGACATTGTAAAGAAACCTGTACCAGAATGCATTCCCTATCCACACAAGTAGAAGGGAGGGGAAGGGAAATTGGGAAGGGGAGGTCGGGGGGGATAAGCCCAAGGAGTTAGAGAGGAGGAAAGGAAAGGAGATGGTTTTGGGATAGATCGTGTTTTTATTTAAAAAAACTTTAATTTCATATAATAATATGTTGAGAAATATGAAACTTAATATTTTGTATATATATTTTTTTTAGTATTCGGTCTTTTTTTGAACAAAGCATCGTTTTGTTCTAGTTTTGGGATTGAAAATAACTGTCTAGTGCGGTAATATCTTTTTATTATGTGATTGTAATATATTTTCGTCCTATACATTGTGAAATAATGAACAATGAATTATAATGTATTTATGTTTGTTTATCAAATGATAAAAAAGCCTTGTTATAATTATGTTGCAGTTTTGTATAAAATATGTCATGTACGAAAAAGAATTGGAAAGAAATATAAACGGATAACTCTAATCACAATTTACAATCAGTTTCCAATCTTAATAAGCAAATTACTCGGAAAGAAAGCAAAGAAATCAGAGAAGCAGATCGGAAAAAGTTTGACCGAAACCGAACCAACTATAAGAAATTTAAGAACTTTTGAAAGTTGAAATCACTGTACGTACATAATTATGTCATTATGGGAATTTCAAATTGGCCGAATCGCTAATACCACTGTGATGCAGTACTAGAAATAACTCCTTTCTTGTTGTTACACAATTCACAAGATGAATAAAATGTCAAATTTATAATGATATTAATCAGAAGGAACTTATCTTTTTGGAGGACCTAAACTAATATGCTATCCATAACATACATGTATTTTGAGTATAGTGCCGGTTTAAATAGTTTATTCCGATCAAAATAATGTGAAGGCCTAATACGTAGTTTCAAATGGACTTTTTCATTTATTATTATTTTACAGATCACCTGATCTCGGGTTTGATTGGCGATTTCAATGAGATGTCTAATACACTTGGTAAGCACCATGAAAAACTACCCAAAATAGTAGTCTTGGTAGTGACATTTCTTAGGCTCATGTTCTGCAGCATTAATAGTTTCCTAGACCGACAAGAGGTGGCAGGCCAAGGAGAGAGCGGTTTTCGAGAATTCTGGCTAAATCTAATGAGCGATTTTTCAAATAGTTACACGGAAATCGACTCGCAAAACTATGTCAGAGAAGACAGTGTAGAGGCCCCACACACGTCTACGTGCAGTACCCAACTGCTTGTCCTGGGGAAGGAAAATACTCCAAATGACAATAACCAACGTGGTCAGTTTCGGGGAAATAAAACCAGGCAGACATTTAATGGAAGTACTAGAAGCAAACACGGAAAAGACACGAAGTCTCACGCGAAGAGACTAAGTACTGGTCTAACCCTTCAGGACAAACCGGCCAAGATTGGAGGTGCACCACCGATGAAATTGAAAGAGGATGACATCTCTCTTCTAAGAGGATCCACAGAAAAAATGACGATATCATCAAGATCAGGCAAACATGATGATCGATCACAAACCACTCCAGAGGCTTTTCTACCCCCACTACATACGGGGGCCAACATCAATATCATCAATATCCAGCAGAATCCCTATTCTGCAAAATCTAATGCAGGTTTCCATCCTGGATCAACGCCCCCGTACGAATCGAGGCCCGCGCCCGGGGGCGTTCCAAATATACAACAGGATCCGGTCGAAACCACAATTGATTGCCGAGATGACGGTCTCAGCTCAAACTACTCTCCTCAACATCCCGCCAGGCAAGCTTCAGATGCAAAAGACATGAGCTCTCTGAAAATCGTCATGAAATATGGCTCATCATGCATAACGCGTTCTTTGGATGGAAATGTGATCCTGATCGGGAATGGGGCGAAGATCATTATTTGTGACTGCAACGGTAAGCCGAATCCCGAAATGGAGCCAATTGACTGCCGTGGCATTGTCTTCGATGCTGCTTGGATTCGTGACGACTGCATCGTCGCCGTTGTCAGAGTAGACTCCAAATTTGAAGTAATAACATTGACGGATTTAACATCTGATGAGCCCACTCGTGTCACCTTAAAACTATGTGAAGGCGTTGTGCCACAAGGTATCACCCATGATGAGCATTGGTTATATGTATGTGACGTCGGAACTAAGCGTTGTCTTCATAGGTTTGGAATCGAGGATCTGAATCACAAGGATGAAATTCCCCTAGAGCACGATATTCGTCCGCATAAGGTCGGAAGCAATGACGGTCATATCATTGTTACCGACCTTCTTAACGAACGGGTCCTTGTGATCAAAAAAGTAAAGCAGGTACTTGGTACCCAGAAGTCATATGATATCAATGACATTATCAAAACTGACGCAGCGTCCGGTTACGCTCCAACGGGTGTTTATTGCTGTGGTAATACAATCTTTACACTAAAGAAGCCTGAGGATGAAAGTAAGTACCTTGCCACAGACAACAAGACCATGGGCATGGAGGTGAAGTTTCTTCAAGTCCTCACCTGCAAAGATCCAACAGGTGTTATCGTGACGAATTGTGATGTCTCCATTGTCTCTGCATCTGATAACGAACCCATGGGAGCCACAAGACCACGCACCGAGTGAAGAAGACAGTGACCGGCCGAGTGGGAATCTGTGGGTGCCTGGGTGATCTATCAAGGTATCTTCTCCCAGTTCGCAGGTGTATTGCAACATTTCCCCACACAATATCTCTGTTTTCTGCCTCCTTATATACACACTCTTGCAGTGTCATTCAACTCCATGTGTTAGTGTTCCCCTCTCAGTTTGTTCTTGGTTTCCCTCTACCTGGTACCTTCTACTTTTCCTTCCAATAAGTCTTTCAAAAAAACTCCGATGTCATTTAATGTGTGAGTGAAAAGTTGTTGAAGAGATTATAATTCAAGAAGTTATTGCAACATCCCTTCTCTTAGATTTTATCCAACATATTTGTAATCCATTAATTCCGAACCCAGTAGTATCTTCAATGCGGTAAACGTACGGTTCAGCGCCAGTATGAAAAATGTGATCTCAGAAAAACTCCTTCCAGATGTCCTAGCTCATCTTCTAAATAACTTCTTCTTCTTTCGTGTCCATCACCTGATCTCAAATGTTCTGCCAGGCTTTTGCACACTGAGGAGCCTTCTCGTTTGCTGCCACTAGGTCTTCCAGGCAGCATCGGTCATCTAGGAAAGGGCATCCTAATAAATATGAAATAGAATACAATTATGAAAACTTCCGGAGATATAGGACTTTGCTCATACTATCTCCAAGTTTTTGAATGCCTATCAGACACCAGAAGGTGCTCTCTCAGTTTAAATGCACTGCAGTGCTTGAGGCATGTGTTAGATCCATGCTTGAAGGGCCACTGTGAATAATAAAGCTGACACAAGATAATTTGGTAAATAGAATTTGCTCTAACATATCTTAAAGTGAAAATTACATATTTGCTTGATTGATCGATTCGTGTGTTTGCAACATAATATGTAAAATATATTTCAGAAATGTACAGTTTGCTAATCATTATGAAAGGCATTTAAGTTCTATACCTACACGGATGAAGTGTGGTATATAGAATGGGGAAAATGTAAATATATGTATACTTTTTCAGCAAAATATAACTTGTTACTGAACTTTAAAGGAAAATGGGACTAAGGAGTACGACAATCTTGAAATCAATCCGTTTGACTTTTAGTACTGTATTTGAAATTAAACGGATTATTTTGTTTAACACTTTATTTATAACATCATACTAAATTTAATAGAGTTTTGTACCATTTCTATGGAAATATTTGTATAAGAGAGGAAATCGCAAAAAACAATGAAGTTAATGTCTAAAAATTGTCCGAATGATACTTTCAATCTTAGCACAGGCTGGAATGTGTCCTTCGAATAAGGGTGCAAAGTTAACAAAAACACAAAAATCCCTTTCGGGGTACACACAATTATTGTGATTATGATTATTATTATTATTGTTACCATTATTATGACTATAATTATCAATATTATTAGTATTATTAGTATTATTATTCATTATATTGATATTATGATTATTATTATTATTATGATTATTATTATCATTATTGTAATTATCGTTATTATTATTATCATTATTGCTATTATCAGGTGGGCTGTATAACGTACAGACCACCTTATAATTTCGTTAGAATTGCCTTTATTTATTTATTTATTTTTCCTATTTCGAACCACTTTTTTGTAAGCACGATTACTTGAAAATGGCTCAATCAAATGCCTTAAAATTTGGCACACATATGTATAGGCATATGTACAAAGCACAATAACGTTTTCAACATTGACCTTCACTGATGACGTCATCTAGGCGCCATTTTGTAAAATTTTACGAAAATCAACTCATGATCATATCTTCATAACCAAAAGTTTGTTCTCATTCATATTTATCATGATGAAGGTCAATATCCGTCCAGTCAATTTCAGGTCCAAAAACGCGCGCATGCGCGTACGTCCGCGCGTCAATACGCGCGCAAAATTTTAAAATGCTCGAAATCATTTTGCATACGTTTTAGGCCATTTTAAGCATTTTATAAAAAAATCGCTCACACGCGCGTGCGCGCGCGTTTTCGCGCGTAAAACAATTACACAACATAGAATTGCCATTTTTTTTATTTCAAAATATTCCACATATTTTTACAAACAAATTAATACCATGTTTGTCTCTTTATGACTATTAATAACGGAATGATCGACCGTTTAACATAAATTTCCGTGCGCGCGAGCTCTTGTAATACATAGCATATATGGGCAAACACATGCCTATACAAAATCCATTGTAGCTCTTTAGGATGCAAGGTGACCCCATTTTTTTTCATATTTTAATAGTATGATTCGGAAATATTGTTTCATGTCTCATTTGATCCTCAATTAACTCATGACGTCATCATAATGGCCTCTAAATTCAAAATTTAAATTTGCATATTATGACGACAGCATATTTACGGAAAGTTGATTGTCTCTCTGTAAATATTGATCGATTGTCTTCCAAATTTTGATATGTTTTAGCTGAGACAATTCTCTACGAATGCAAATTCCACAAATTTTCATTTTGACAAAGGCATCAGGGCGTATTTTCGCGATTAAAAGAGGCATGTCTATTTTTCACATTTTGCGTGTATTCTCTATGGGACATGAGTTTTTCTCAAAACTGGATTCTACATTTCCGTCTTTCGCGAACAATATCTTTGTCGTTTTAGCTTCGTTTACGCTGAACTTCGAGTATGTTGTAGCTGAGACAATAAGCTATCTCAAATGTGCCCTTTATTTTGTCTCAAATTTTAGTTGGACCAGCCCACCTATACTTGTTCCAAACAAGTATTATCTAGTTATCATTACTATCATTAATAGTAGAAGTAGAAGTAGTAGTAGAAGTAGTAGTAGTAGTAGTAGTAGTAGTAGTACTGTAACAGTGGTAGTAGTATACTTGTTTTGACGTGATATAGGGCGTTCGACTTGACAAAATTAGAATACATTAAAATCTTTCCTACGGATATGATTGTCAGGTCATTTTGTTGTTTGCAAATGCTCCTTGAAGAACAGATACTAACAGTGTACCTTTGTATGATTTTTGGCGTGGTATTGCGTTATGTATATTTTTTATTTGCGGAATGAAAATAAATAAATTGAAGCTATCCAGAATGTATATTGACTTACACGTAGAAAAGACAATTATGTATATATTTTATACAGGAGTGTATAATGCTTATGAAAAATATGTTAATTATTTACACGGTTTGTGAGCTGTCTTCGTTAGATGTCATATGGGCAAGAACATCACAAATGTAACATAACATTCTTTTGATTTTTTTTCGCTTTCCAAAAATGGGAAAGATTCTGGAAATTTTCTGTATTTCAAATACTTTTATAGTATTATATTATTTCAGCGGCCTATGTAATGGCATTTTGTTTTACTCCAAAATATCGTAGAATGTTAAAATAAAAAAACAACGCGATGAGTCTAATAAATTTCAAGACTTTGTCAAAATGTTAAAATATCTAAAAACAAATCCTCTTCCTGGTTGGATATCCAATAGACCTGTTAAATTTTTAAACAAATGTTGTTCTTAACAATCTAAAAGCTATTGAGGCTTGCCCGACACAGCAACAAGTAATGCATGCAGACTGGATTCCAAGTATTGTAGTTCATTCATTCATAACAGGTTAATGGAATAACTTGTCACTACCAGGTATCCAGGAAAAAAAACATCCGTAAATTTGAATACGTTAGTAAACCGGTCTATTTTTAATATGAATAAATGGAATAAATTGTGTTACTCTTATTAATTCTGTATTGAAAACGTATTAGATGTCCTATGTTTACCAGATAATTAGTCGAGCACGAAATCTGATGCAAAAGTTGATAAAATGTAAATAATGTATGTAACTTCGGTAGTTTGGAATGGTTGAATAAAATACGTTTTCTCTATGCATGAATGAGAATTTAATTTGTACAGCTAGGCCACTCGGGTAAAAATCTTGAGAACAGAGGAGGAGGTGTGTGTGTGTGGGTGTGTGTGTGTGTGTGTGTGTGTGTGTGAGATTTTGTTTCTTTAAAAAAAATCATGTGGTCAACTCACCCATACTGGATCTCTTTGCAGCTTGAAATATTCCCGGTTCAGAAGTAAATAATGCCCTATTGGAAGTCTCAAATTTGTCGAGATTTATAGAACAAAAAACTTGATATCAAAATGGGCATGCTTTGAGAAATAATCAAGAAACTTAAAACAAAATGGAAGTAGATCAAAATTCAAAATCGCTTGTATTAAATATCAATAAGAAATTATATATAATCAGGTCCTTTCGAACAACTCATTCATTTGTGGAGCACTAGCACTACTATTACTGTCGAGGCACCCTGGTCGTGATTGCACAAAACAAATGGGCAAATTTATGTTTAACTCCGAGCTGCATAAGAGACTACACACATATATTTTGTAACAAGTGGGACTGAATAGAGTATGCAGTCTAGAAAGGATCGCAAACAGTGCACTGGAATCTTAACTTTAATAGCATGTGAGAAATCAGAAGAGCTATATAATTACTATAAATCCTATTAAATTTCATATAAAGCTCAACCGAAATGTATTAGTTGCTATATTTCACCCAAATTATTCGAACATGTTCATGATTTCTCTGCAAAAATTGTTAGATTGTTTATCGGTGACCATCTAGGCTCAACCACTACTACTGTGAATAGATATCAATAGTATTATGCTAAAGACATAATTTGATATTTTTAGAAATATATATGTAAGCTCTTATTTTATATCATTAATTTTTATTTTAAAAAATGAATACAAATATATTTATGTAATTTATTATTTTATTATTGGCAAAGCTGACACATCGTCTGCTTGAAAAATATAGGGATGAATGATAAGTATACCGGCATGTTATCTTACCAGTCATACGAGTTTTAGAGGTATGTGCTCAACATGGGAGAGATAGAAGAAGAAAAAATGAAGAAAAAATGAAGAAAAAATGAAGAAAACAAAATCGATACTTAATGAGTAATTGTAGATAACTATAGAAAATCGAGCTACAATTGTCATGGTCCAGTTTGCAAGTTAGTTTGCAAGCTAAAGGGATTGTATCGCAATAGCGTTGCTCCGTTTAATAGCGAACTGTTTCGTTGAAGAAACTGATTTTCATTATGTTTTTTAATTTGCAGATACCGTTACGTAATTCACGGATTTGTGCGGGAGGACTACCTCTCACTTCCCTACAATCCTTACAAGTGGAAATGGGGGAATTTCCCTTGGATCTAAGGAGACAAATTGTGTCAAGTAAATATAGACAAAGTATCGAAAGATCCCCAAACCACCCATTATCACAAAACATAGGGCCATGTTGGCAATTTGATTATCTAAAGGGAAAAGACTTTCGAACCCCCACTGGTTTCGACCGAGTTGAGCTCTCGGATTTCAAAAGCCGACCATCCGAATGAACTACAGCAACAAAGCTTACAATTGATTAATACAAAATGGTCGAACCAGTTGCATATATATACAGATGGATCTAAGTTTCCGGAGATGGGCCAATGCTCGGCTGCTTTCTATATCCCACACTTTCCTGTACACCAATGTAAAAGATTAGCGAATTTTATCTCATCGTATAGAGCCGAGTTTATTGTTCTTGCCCTTCAATGGATCGAAGAAACAAACATCTATACAGGTGCAATCATTTTTAGCGACTGCTTAAGTGCCCTCACAGCCTTAAAACATTTTAGTGACGAATCCTTTGTCACAGAAATATTTATAATAACGACCCGATTGAAATATAGAGGGATCGAAATCGCTTTGGAATGGATTCCAGGCCACTGTGGGATAGTGGGAAATGAAAAGGCAGACTTCTACGCCAAAAAAGCTCTAACTCAGGAAATTGAAATGCATAATAAATTGACTTTATTTGAAAAGACAAGTTTAATTTTGTACAGTTCAAAGTTACTTTGGCAAGAAAGGTGGAATGATACCCAATCGGCATTAAAAATCCTTCAGCCAAATGTTATCTCACAATATTCTTGTAAATTGGGAAGAAAAACTGAAACTATTCTTAGGCGACTACGCCTGGGAGTGTCTGGACTCAACCAAGACCTCTTGCGTTTGGGCATCCACTCCACAGGTTTCTGTGACAGCTGTCCAACATTAGAAACGGTCAGACATTTTTTGATAGAATTTCCAAAGTATATAATAGAAAGGGCCATGTTAATGTCAGAAGTTAATATTTCCAAGGAAGAGGACATTATGATATGTTTACGAAACAGTGACTCTCATGTACAAATGGCAATTTCTCGCTTCGTTTTTAGAACGAAGCGATTATGTAAAAAGTAAAATCAAAAAGAGATGAAAAACAGAAACCGCAATCAATTTGAGCTGAATAGAAGAGAAAATAGGTGTTTTGTGTATAACCTTATGCCTACACCTGTATTAGTGTCTTATTTGAAGTTTTGATCGTATAGACCTATATATCTTATTTAGGCCTCTTTTAATTAAAAAAAAATAATGATTGAAACAATTTATCATTATTTATTTGACCAATCGAAAAACATATCTTAATACATACACACAACTTTAGGGAAGTGGAGAGGAGAGAGAGAGAGAGAGAGAGAGAAGGATACATGAAATCTGCTGGCCACGTTTAAAAAAAAAAAAAAAGCAATTAAAACTTGCTATATCATTACTCGAAAGCGTGTCACCCCCCAATGATTATAGTAGTTAAAAGTCATGCGCTATATAAATAATCTCATGAACTAACTCATATAAACTAATAAAGCCCACAAGTGTTTTGCTTATGCAGTTGTCTTTCTCCTAATAAATAAATAAACCCTCTAAACATACAGGTACACGACGCCCCCTTGTCTATGCCAGAGTGACCTAGGTTGAGTTTATCAACCGAGAAGCGTACGGCGTAACATAACTCGCTGGGCTGGTAAGAAGGCATCATAGAAAGGACAGGGCCAGCGTGAGTTGGAACTGTGTGCGGATCGTGGTTTAATTTGAAATAATTTTTTGTTTTTATTTTTTGTAGACTATGACTAATATTATATTAAAATGAGATTGGAAAAAGAAAGATTTTTTTTTTTTTTTACCAAGACATTAAAAGAAAGAGATGCGATGAAATTGGCAACAATAGTCAAATTTGACTAATAGCCATTATAATACCAAACGAACAACAACAACATCAGATGTCGATGTGTATACGTATGTGCTAATGAACATTTCGTAGTTAGCACATAGGTCAAATGACCCCAAATACCCACAGATCTTTTACCCATGGAGAAGTCACACTTTGTGTATTTTAGAGTAATCAATGCCAAAGTCATGTATGTGCTTCATGAAAAGCTTTTGTTTGCCCTCTTTTATCATTGATACAAGAATGTACCGTCGGTGCAACACATGAATAATGATTACATAACATGAGCATGTATTCATCTCGGTGGGTTTTACCATTTTATCAGAAATGACCTTTATCTGCCCATGCGCAGATAGTATTTACATGTACGAAATGGCGCACTATGGATTTTCAAGAGGCAACATCTTGCGATGTTCGCCTGCTATTTTTGTGTGCCAAAATACCTCATTTTCGGGACAGGCACTGACCATTTCGACAATATATCCTGCCAAAAAGTGAGTACAGCTTGGTGTGAATGTAGTATTAGAATGATTTATGCAGATATGAAAATAATAGGTGTTTTATTATTTTTTCTAAACGAAATCATGAGTTTCGCTCAATGAGAGTGTACACGTGTAAAGTAATAAAGTGTAAAGTCTTGTTTGCAGGCCATTTGATAACAAGTATATATATTTGACGCGTATAACGAATTTGACATATTGTTAAGAATAAGCAGTATATCAATATTTAAGGGCATTATTTATAGGGTTAATTGTAGCATTCGCATAATTACAATTTACAAGAAAAAAGGGATTTGGTGGTTTATTTATGGCCATTTTGATGGACTTTCAATTAATGGTCAGAATTAAGACTAGCTACATCGGTATTGCACACGGAGGTTTTGGGCTAGCTCCTCAATCGCACATTGTCTTACAAAAGGGAATGCATGATATGTGTTGTATTCTGGTAAAGCTTTTTTAATGACAATCGATGACGTCATTTAAAGAGATTTCTGTATGGGTTTTAATATGAATGGTAATATTATTTGACATTGTGTTGTTAATCATAAAACCTGAATGTCTTGAAGATGTTGAAGAGGGATATTTGTATATAGAAATATTATGAATGAGTCAGGTTGACATATGCTACGGTCACAAAGGTTTGTACAAACGATGCGTTCGTACGAATCTCCCTGTTTTTCCATTGTCTTTCCGAATTTCCATTGTCTGAAAATCGTTCGTTCGGCGTTCGTAATGGCATTTGTGACCGAGGCTTTATGTACATGCATTTATTAATTATTTACTTTGTTCTTCCAGATTGAATAAAAATAGAGTAAGGTCTTGTACGATTCCAAGCGGGATATGCTGGCTGCATTTGTCTTTTCTCTCAGCGATCCACGAACTGTAGACGCATTCTATCATGAAATGAAAATAAAATGATGAAAATTAATGCATTTTGAAGAAATTCAGAAGATAAATAATATTTTTTTTATTGCATCCTTTACTTATTATTTTTTTATAAATATATATATATTTGTTTTATTACGAAAAATCCCCAAGAAAAAAAAAATTCTCCGTCTCCTGGAATCCCTTATACCGTGGACTTGCCTTAAATCGACTGCTACAAAGAAACATTCATTGTGAAAAGAAATAACAAAGATTGGGCACCGATTAAGCAGCTTTGCATTGTAATCGTTTCAGAATGTTTTCTTTTCATTCCGATTTTGAGGGTACTGCTTCGATATGTGCCAGGCTCGGTGCTCGGTCAATCATGTGGGATTGGAAAGGATACGACAATGTCAGAGCTGACGGGGACAATGACTTTGGTCAACTTAAAAAAGCCGTCATTCAGAGCTGGACAAGCAGGATCAGAATAGACTATAAGCTACTGGTTAAGATGACAGCTGTATCAAATGATTCTTATCTACTCCAGTGGTCATGATCAATAGGAGCGTCTCTCATCACAATCTGGTATTATTAAGCCAACAATCTTCACTGATCTTCCACCTTGTCTTGCACAGTTTTCGGTAAGTGAACACCACCTTCTTTGGCCTTATCTTATCTACGGGATTTTTTTCTCTAATATCTACCGGAATATGACTGTTTTTATAACAAGTGTTTTATACGTGCGAAATATGTCATCTTGAGTAAGATTGCAATTAAATTCTAGACGTAAATCAAATTATGAAAAACTAAAATCATCCACTCTTTCCATATTATGTTTGTATGCGTTCTGGTAAACGACTTCGTTCAATGAACTGTCGCACTCAATGTTTTCTAAAAACCTAACGTAAGAAAACTTCTGTATCGCAATATTCTGAAGAATTTCTTTGTCAAAGTATATGATATATTATGTATGTCAAATTATTGTGATTCTTGGTACGTTTGTAAAATGTGAGCAAAACAAATTTCCAATATTGGACAATAAATTAAAATTGAATTGAATGAATAATGTTATGTGTGTTTTTTGTTATACTACTTGTTAATGTTATCCGATAGATAGCCCTGTGACTGTGTGAGTGTTATATTTTGTGTTTGGGTGCCAGATTAAAAATGAATGATTTTAGGTAGCCTAGTCATATTGATACTATTGAAATGTGATGTCATTTCCAAAAGATCCTGATTATAAGGGGAATTTTAATCTTTGATATCGTTGTGATTTCCCTGGCTCTTCCAACAATTCCGGCACCCAAAAGTTGGCCCCATTTTAGGCAACATGCGCTGTACGAAGATTGTGTATAATGCTTACATTACTGAGGTCTATTTCTAAACATTTGTATGGGTTCATTCTTGTTGTAGCTGTATGATCCACGAGTTTGTTGTTTTTATTTAAGTGGTATTCAGTCTTTTTCGGTTTTATTTGGTAGTACACGTATGTTAGATGCTGCTTGTAAGTGTCGGCTTGCATGGTGATGTAGATATACAGTAGGTTTGCGGTTGCACCATGTGTGTGAGAGAGAGAGAGGTTTGAGGACTCCTCAAACCTCTCTCTCTCTCACACACATGGTGCAACCGCGAACCTACTGTATACACGTATGTTATCTTACATAGTGTACCTTTTTTTCTTTTTTCTTTTTTTTTTTTGGGGGGGGGGTTGGGGGCTGGGAGACGGTGACCTGTGAATGGTGTGCCTACCGGGCCCTGTCCCTTTAATTGTAGGTGAGCGGCTCACCCATTCAGATTCTCTTTTTTATTGAATGAATGTATGTTAGGTCTTTAGAGTGTATTTAATTTCTGGCTGGGAGATGGTGACGTGTGAATGATTAGCCTACCGGGCCCTGCCCCTTAAATTGTCGGTGAACGCCACGCCCAGTCAGATGCTCTTTTTAAGTTAACAGAGTGTAGTTTTCTTTCTTTCTTTCTTTTTTCATTTTTTTGGAGGGGGGAGGGGGGGTGGGAGACGGTGACCATTGAATGGTGTGCCTACCGGACCCAGCCCCTTAAATTGTAGGTGAGCGGCATGGCCAGTAATGCAGATGCTCTTTTTAAAATGTGTATGTACATGTATGTATGTTAGGGCTTTAATGTAGTTAATTTCTGGCTGGGAGATGGTGACCTGTGAATGATGAGCCTACCGGGCACTGCCCCTTAAATTGTAGGTGAACGGCACGCCCAGTCAGACGCTCTTTTTTTAATTTAAATGTATGTATTTTAGGGCTGAGTGTAATCAATGTATGTATTTTAAGGCAGAGTGTAGTTTTTGTGTGTGTGTGTGTGTTTTTTTTTTTTTTTTTTTGTTTTTTTTGGGGGGGGTGGAGACGGTGACCTGTGAGTGGTGTGCCTAACTGGCCCTGCCCCTTAAACTGTAGGAGAACGGCAAGCCTAGTCAGATGTTCTTTTTTAAATCAAATGTATGTATGTTAGGGCTTAGTGTAGTTAATTTCTGGCTGGGAAATGGTGACCTGTGAATGATGAGCCTACCGGGCCCTGCCCCTTAAACTGTAGGAGAACGGCACGCCTAGTCAGATGTTCTTTTTTTTAATGAAATGTATGTATGTTAGGGCTTAGTATAGTTAATCTCTGGCTGGGAGATGGTGACCTGTGAATGATGAGCCTATCGGGCCCTGCCTCTTCAATTGTAGGTGAACGGCACGTCCAGTCTGATGTTCTTTTTTATTGAATGGATGTATGTATGTAAATGATGAGCCTACCGGGCCCAGCCCCTTTAACTGTAGGTGAACAGTCAGATGCTCTTTTTTCATTTAAATGTATGTATGTTAGGGCTTAGTGTAGTTTATGTAGTTATTTTAAGGCAGAGTGTAGTTGTTGTGTTTCTTTTTTTGTTTTTTTGTTTTTTTTGTTTGTTTTTTTTTTTGGGGGGGGAGCTGAGAGACGGTGACCTGTGAATGATGAGCCTATACCGGGCCCTGCCCCTTTAATTGTAGGTGAAAGGCACGCCCAGTGAGATGCTCTTTTTAAAATGTGTATGTACATGTATGTATGTTAAGGCTAAGTGTAGTTAATTTCTGGTTGGGAGATGGTGACCTGTGAATGATGAGCCTACCGGGCCCTGCCCCTTAAATTGTAGGTGAATGGCACACCCAGTCAGATGCTCTTTTTAAATTTAAATGTATGTATGTTTATTGGGCTTAGTGTAATCAATGTATGTATTTTAAGGCAGAGTGTAGATTTGTTTGGGGAGGGGGCTGGGAGACGGTGACATGTGAATGGTGTGCATCCCGGGCCCAGCCCCTTAAATTGTAGGTGAGCGGCATGGCCAGTCATGCAGATGCTCTTTTTAAAATGTGTATGTACATGTATGTATGTTAGGGCTTAGTGTAGTTAATTTCTGGCCAGGAGATGGTGACCTGTGAATGATGAGCCTACCGGGCCCTGCCCCTTAAATTGTAGGTGAACGGCACGCCCAGTCAGATGCTCTTTTTTAATTTAAATGTATGTATTTTAGGGCTCAGTGTAATCAATGTATGTATTTTAAGGCAGAGTGTAGTTTTTGGTGGAGGGGGCTTGGAGACTGTGATCTGTGAATGGTGTGCGTACCGGGCCCTGCCCCTAAACTTTCGGTGAACAGTACGCCCAGCCAAATGCTCTTTTTTATTAAATGAATGTATCTTAGGGCATTCCGGCTAGAAGATGGAGATATCGACCTGTAAATGATAAGCCTACCGGGCCCTCCCCCTTTAATTGTAGGTGAGCGGCATCGCCAGTCAGACACTCTTTTTAAAATGTGTATGTACATGTATGTATGTTAGGGCTTAGGGTAGTTAATTTCTGGATGGGAGATGGTGACATGTCAATGATGAGCCTACCGGGCCCTGCCCATTTAATTGTAGGTGAGCGGCATCGCCAGTCAGACACTCTTTTTAAAATTTGTACGTACATGTATGTTTGTATGTTAGGGCTTAGGGTAGTTAATTTATGGCTGGGAGATGGTGACCTGTGAATGATGAGCCTACCGGGCCCTGCCCCTTAAATTGTAGGTGAACGGCACGCCTAGTCAGATACTCTTTTTAAGTTAAATGTATGATATTAGGGCAGAGTGTAGTTGTTTGTTTTTTTGGAGGAAGGAGGGGGCTGGAAGACGGTGACCTGTGAATGGTGTGCCTACCGGGCCCAGCCCCTTTAACTGTAGGTGAGCGGCCCAGTGAGATGCTCTTTTTAAAATGTGTATGTACATGTATGTATGTTAAGGCTAAGTGTAGTTAATTTCTGGCTGGGAGATGGTGACCTGTGAATGATGAGCCTCCCGGGCCCTGCCCCTTAAATTGTAGGTGAACGGCACGACCAGTCAGATGCTCTTTTTTTATTTTAAATGTAAGTATTTTAGGGCTTAGTGTAATCATGACTTTGTGTGTATTTTAAGGCAGAGTGTAGTTTTTGGTGGAGGGGGCTGGGAGACTGTGACCTGTGAATGGTGTGCCTACCGGGCCCTGCCTCCTAAACTGTAGGTGAACAGCACGCCCAGCCAAATGCTCTTTTTTATTAAATGAATGTATGTTAGGGCATTCTGGCTAGGACATAGAGACAACGACCTGTGAATTATGAGCCTACAGGGCACTGCCCCTTAAAATGTTGGTGAACGGCACGCCCAGTCAGATGCTCTTTTAACGTTAAATGTATGATATTAGGGCAGAGTGTAGTTGTTTGTTTTTTGGAGGAGAGGTGGCTGGGAGACGGTGACCATTGAATGGTGTGCCTACCGGGCCCAGCCCCTTAAATTGTAGGTGAGCGGCATGGCCAGTCATGCAGATGCTCTTTTTTAAATGTGTATGTACATGTATGTATGTAAGGGCTTAGTGTAGTTAATTTCTGGTTGGGAGATGGTGACCTGTGAATGATGAGCCTACCGGGCCCTGCCCCTTAAATTGTAGGTGAACGGCACGCCCAGTCAGATGCTCTTTTTAAATTTAAATGTATGTATTTTAAGGCAGCGTGTAGATTTGTTGGGGGGGGGCTGGGAGACGGTGACTCGTGAATGGTGTGCCTACCGGGCCCAGCCCCTTAAATTGTTGGTGAACGGCACGCCCAGTCAGATGCTCTTTTAACGTTAAATGTATGATATTAGGGCAGAGTGTAGTTGTTTGTTTTTTGGAGGAGGGAGGAGGCTGGAAGACGGTGACCTGTGAATGGTGTGCCTACCGGGCACAGCCCTTTTATCTCTAGGTGGGTGGCATGGCCAGTCACATGCTCTTTTTAAAATATGTATGTACATGTATGTATGTAAGGGCTTAGTGTAGTTAATTTCTGGTTGGGAGATGGTGACCTGTGAATGATGAGCCTACCGGGCCCTGCCCCTTAAATTGTAGGTGAACGGCACGCCCAGTCAGATGCTCTTTTTAAATTTAAATGTATGTATTTTAAGGCAGCGTGTAGATTTGTTGGGGGGGGGGGGCTGGGAGACGGTGACTCGTGAATGGTGTGCCTACCGGGCCCAGCCCCTTAAATTGTAGGTGAGCGGCATGGCCAGTCAAGCAGATGCTCTTTTTAAAATGTGTATGTACATGTATGTATGTTAGGGCTTAGTGTAGTTAATTTCTGGCTGGGAGATGGTGACCTGTGAATGATGAGCCTACCGGGCCCTGCCCCTTAAATTGTAGGTGAACGGCACGCCCAGTCAGATGCTCTTTTTAAATTTAAATGTATGTATTTTAAGGCAGCGTGTAGATTTGTTGGGGGGGGGGGCTGGGAGACGGTGACTCGTGAATGGTGTGCCTACCGGGCCCAGCCCCTTAAATTGTAGGTGAGCGGCATGGCCAGTCAAGCAGATGCTCTTTTTAAAATGTGTATGTACATGTATGTATGTTAGGGCTTAGTGTAGTTAATTTCTGGCTGGGAGATGGTGACCTGTGAATGATGAGCCTACCGGGCCCTTACCCTTAAATTGTAGGTGAACGGCACACCCAGTCAGATGCATTTTTTAATTTCAATGTATGTATGTTTATAGGGCTTAGTGTAATCAATGTATGTATTTTAAGGCAGAGTGTTGATTTGTTTGGGGAGGGGGCTGGGAGACGGTGACTTGTGAATGGTGTGCCTACTGGGCCCAGCCCCTTAAATTGTAGGTGAGTGGCATGGCCAGTCATGCAGATGCTATTTTTAAAATGTCTAGGCCCTATGTACATGTATGTATGTATGTTAGGGCTTAGTGTAGTAAATCTCTGACTGGGAGATGGTGACCTGTGAATGATGAGCCTACCGGGCCCTGCCCCTTAAATTGTAGGTGAACGGCACGCCCAGTCAGATGCTCTTTTTAAATTTAATGAATGTATGTTAGGGCATTCTGGCTAGGAGATGGAGATGGTGACATGTGAATAATGAGCCTACCGGGCACTGCCCCTTAAATTGTAGGTGAACGGCACGCCCAGTCAAATGTTCTTTTTAAATTTAAATGTATGTATTTTAGGGCTTAGTGTAATCAATGTATGTATTTTAAGGCAGAGTGTAGTTTTTGGTGGAGGGGGCTGGGAGACTGTGACCTGTGAATGGTGTGCCGACAGGGCCCTGCCCCCTAAATTGTAGGTGAACAGCACGCTAAGCCAAAAGCTCTTTTTTATTAAATGAATGTATCTTAGGGCATTCCGGCTAGAAGATGGAGATATCGACCTGTAAATGATGAGCCTACCGGGCCCTCCCCCTTTAATTGTAGGTGAGCGGCATCGCCAGTCAGACACTCTTTTTAAAATGTGTATGTACATGTATGTATGTTAGGGCTTAGGGTAGTTAATTTCTGGCTGGGAGATGGTGACCTGTGAATGATGAGCCTACCGGGCCCTGCCCCTTAAAATGTAGGTGAACGGCACGCCTAGTCAGATACTCTTTTTAAGTTAAATGTATGATATTAGGGCAGAGTATAGTTGTTTGTTTTTTTGGAGGAGGGAGGGGGCTGGAAGGCGGTGACCTGTGAATGGTGTGCCTACCGGGCCCAGCCCCTTTAACTGTAGGTGAGCAGCACGCTCAGTGAGATGCTCTTTTTAAAATGTATATGTACATGTATGTTAAGGCTAAGTGTAGTTAATTTCTGGTTGGGAGATTGTGACCTGTGAATGATGAGCCTACCGGGCCCTGCCCCTTAAATTGTAGGTGAGCGGCATGGCCAGTCATGCAGATGCTCTTTTTAAAATGTGTATGTACATGTATGTATGTTAGGGCTTAGTGTAGTTAATTTTTGGCTGGGAGATGGTGACCTGTGAATGATGAGCCTACCGGGCCCTGCCCCTTAAATTGTAGGTGAACGGCACGCCCAGTCAAATGCTCTTTTTTTAATTTAAATGTATGTATTTTAGGGCTTAGTGTAATCATGTATGTATTTTAAGGCAGAGTGTATTTTTTGGTGGAGGGGGCTGGGAGACTGTGACCTGTGAATGGTGTGCCTACCGGGCCCTGCCTCCTAAACTGTAGGTGAACAGCACGCCCAGCCAAATGCTCTTTTTTTATTAAATGAATGTATGTTAGGGCATTCTGGCTAGGAGATAGAGACAACGACCTGTGAATGATGAGCCTACAGGGCACTGCCCCTTAAAATGTTGGTGAACGGCACGCCCAGTCAGATGCTCTTTTAACATTAAATGTATGATATTAGGGCAGAGTGTAGTTGTTTGTTCTTTGGAGGAGAGGTGGCTGGGAGACGGTGACCATTGAATGGTGTGCCTACCGGGCCCAGCCCTTTTATCTCTAGGTGGGTGGCATGGCCAGTCACATGCTCTTTTTAAAATGTGTATGTTCATGTATGTATGTAATGGCTTAGTGTAGTTAATTTCTGGTTGGGAGATGGTGACCTGTGAATGATGAGCCTACCGGGCCCTGCCCCTTAAATTGTAGGTGAACGGCACGCCCAGTTAGATGCTCTTTTTAAATTTAAATGTATGTATTTTAAGGCAGCGTATAGATTTGTTTGGGGGGGCAGGGAGACGGTGACTCGTGAATGGTGTGCCTACCGGGCCCAGCCCCTTAAATTGTAGGTGAGCGGCATGGCCAGTCATGCAGATGCTCTTTTTTAAATGTGTATGTACATGTATGTATGTTAGGGCTTAGTGTAGTTAATTTCTGGCTGGGAGATGGTGACCTGTGAATGATGAGCCTACCGGGCCCTGCCCCTTAAATTGTAGGTGAACGGCACACCCAGTCAGATGCTCTTTTTTTAATTTAAATGTATGTATTTTGGGGCTTAGTGTAATCAATGTATGTATTTTAAGGCAGAGTGTAGTTTTTGGTGGATGGGGCTGGGAGACTGTGACCTGTGAATGGTGTGCCTACCGGGCCTTGCCCCCTAAACTGTAGGTGAACAGCACGCCCAGCCAAATGATCTTTTTTATTAAATGAATGTATGTTAGGGCATTCTGGCTAGGAGATGGAGATAACGACCTGTGAATGATGAGCTTACCGGGCCCTGCCCCTTAAAATGTTGGTGAACGGCACGACCAGTCAGGTGCTCTTTTTACGTTAAATGTATGATATTAGGGCAGAGTGTAGTTGTTTGTTTTTTGGAGGAGGGAGGGGGCTGGAAGACGGTGACCTGTGAATGGTGTGCCTACCGGGCCCTGCCCCTTAAATTGTAGGTGAACGGCAGGCACGCCCAGTCAGATGCTCTTTTTAAATTTAAATGTATGTATTTTAGGGCTTAGTGTAATCAATGTATGTATTTTAAGGCAGAGTGTAGTTTTTGGTGGAGGGGGCTGGGAGACTGTGACCTGTGAATGGTGTGCCTACCGGGCCCTGCCTCCTAAACTGTAGGTTAACAGCACGCCCAGCCAAATGCTCTTTTTTATTAAATGAATGTATGTTAGGGCATTCTGGCTAATGCTCTTTTTAAATTTAAATGTATGTATTTTAAGGCAGCGTGTAGATTTGTTTGGGGGGAGTGGGAGACGGTGACTCGTGAATGGTGTGCCTACCGGGCCCAGCCCCTTAAATTGTAGGTGAGCGGCATGGCCAGTCATGCAGATGCTCTTTTTTAAATGTGTATGTACATGTATGTATGTTAGGGCTTAGTGTAGTTAATTTCTGGCTGGGAGATGGTGACCTGTGAATGATGAGCCTACCGGGCACGGCCCCTTAAATTGTAGGTGAACGGCACGCCCAGTCAGATGCTCTTTTTAAATTTAAATGTATGTATTTTAAGGCAGCGTGTAGATTTGTTTGGGGGGGGGGGCTGGGAGACGGTGACTCGTGAATGGTGTGCCTACCGGGCCCAGCCCCTTAAATTGTAGGTGAGCGGCATGGCCAGTCATGCAGATGCTCTTTTTTAAATGTGTATGTACATGAATGTATGTTAGGGCATTCTGGCTAGGAGTTGGAGATAACGACCTGTGAATGTTGAGCCTACCGGGCCCTGATCCTTAAATTGTAGGTGAACGGCACGCCCAGTCAGATGCTCTTTTTTAATTTAAATGTATGTACTTTAGGGCTTAGTGTAATCAATGTATGTATTTTGAGGCAGAGTGTACTTTTTGGTGGAGGGGGCTGGGAGACTGTGACCTGTGAATGGTGTGCCTACCGGGCCCTGCCCCCTAAACTGTAGGTGGACTGCACGCCCAGCCAAATGCTCTTTTTTAATAAATGAATGTATGTTAGGGCATTCTGGCTAGGAGATGGAGATAACGACCTGTGAATAATGAGCCTACCGGGCCCTGCCCCTCAAAATGTTGGTGAACGGCAAACCAGTCAGATGCTCTTTTAACATTAAATGTATGATATTAGGGCAGAGTGTAGATTTGTTTGGGGAGTGGGCTGGGAGACGGTGACTTGTGAATGGTGTGCCTACCGGGCCCAGCCCCTTAAATTGTACGTAAGCGGCATGGCCAGTCATGCAGATGCTCTTTTTAAAATGTGTATGTACATGTATGTATGTTAGGGCTTAGTGTAGTTAATTTCGCGCTGGGAGATGGTGACCTGTGAATGATGAGCCTACCGGGCCCTGCCCCTTAAAATGTTGGTGAACGGCAAACCAGTCAGATGCTCTTTTAACGTTAAATGTATGATATTAGGGCAGAGTGTAGTGGTTTGTTTTTTGGAGGAGAGGTGGCTGGAAGACGGTGACAATTGAATGGTGTGCCTACCGAGCCCAGCCCCTTTATCTGCAGGTGGGTGGCATATATGGCCAGTCATATGCTCTTTTTAAAATCTGTATGTACATGTATGTATGTTAGGGCTTAGTGTAGTTAATTTCTGGCTGGGAGATGGTGACCTGTGAATGATGAGCCTACCGGGCCCTGCCCCTTAAATTGTAGGTGAACGGCACGCCCAGTCAGATGCTCTTTTTTAATTTAAATGTATGTATTTTAGGGCTTAGTGCAATCAATGTATGTATTTTAAGGCAGAGTGTAGTTTTTGGTGGAGGGGGCTGGGAGACTGTGACCTGTGAATGGTGTGCCTACCGGGCCCAGCCCCTTAAATTGTAGGTGAGCGGCATGGCCAGTCATGCAGATGCTCTTTTTTAAATGTGTATGTACATGAATGTATGTTAGGACATTCTGGCTAGGAGTTGGAGATAACGACCTGTGAATGTTGAGCCTACCGGGCCCTGATCCTTAAATTGTAGGTGAACGGCACGCCCAGTCAGATGCTCTTTTTTAATTTAAATGTATGTACTTTAGGGCTTAGTGTAATCAATGTATGTATTTTGAGGCAGAGTGTACTTTTTGGTGGAGGGGGCTGGGAGACTGTGACCTGTGAATGGTGTGCCTACCGGGCCCTGCCCCCTAAACTGTAGGTGGACTGCACGCCCAGCCAAATGCTCTTTTTTAATAAATGAATGTATGTTAGGGCATTCTGGCTAGGAGATGGAGATAACGACCTGTGAATGATGAGCCTACCGGGCCCTGCCCCTTAAAATGTTGGTGAACGGCAAACCAGTCAGATGCTCTTTTAACGTTAAATGTATGATATTAGGGCAGAGTGTAGTGGTTTGTTTTTTGGAGGAGAGGTGGCTGGAAGACGGTGACAATTGAATGGTGTGCCTACCGAGCCCAGCCCCTTTATCTGCAGGTGGGTGGCATATATGGCCAGTCATATGCTCTTTTTAAAATCTGTATGTACATGTATGTATGTTAGGGCTTAGTGTAGTTAATTTCTGGCTGGGAGATGGTGACCTGTGAATGATGAGCCTACCGGGCCCTGCCCCTTAAATTGTAGGTGAACGGCACGCCCAGTCAGATGCTCTTTTTTAATTTAAATGTATGTATTTTAGGGCTTAGTGCAATCAATGTATGTATTTTAAGGCAGAGTGTAGTTTTTGGTGGAGGGGGCTGGGAGACTGTGACCTGTGAATGGTGTGCCTACCGGGCCCTGCCCCCTAAACTGTAGGTGAACAGCACGCCCAGCCAAATGCTCTTTTTTAATAAATGAATGTATATTAGGGCATTCTGGCTAGGAGATGGAGATAACGACCTGTGAATAATGAGCCTACCGGGCCCTGCCCCTCAAAATGTTGGTGAACGGCAAACCAGTCAGATGCTCTTTTAACATTAAATGTATGATATTAGGGCAGAGTGTAGATTTGTTTGGGGAGTGGGCTGGGAGACGGTGACTTGTGAATGGTGTGCCTACCGGGCCCAGCCCCTTAAATTGTACGTAAGCGGCATGGCCAGTCATGCAGATGCTCTTTTTAAAATGTGTATGTACATGTATGTATGTTAGGGCTTAGTGTAGTTAATTTCGCGCTGGGAGATGGTGACCTGTGAATGATGAGCCTACCGGGCCCTGCCCCTTAAAATGTTGGTGAACGGCAAACCAGTCAGATGCTCTTTTAACGTTAAATGTATGATATTAGGGCAGAGTGTAGTGGTTTGTTTTTTGGAGGAGAGGTGGCTGGAAGACGGTGACAATTGAATGGTGTGCCTACCGAGCCCAGCCCCTTTATCTGCAGGTGGGTGGCATATATGGCCAGTCATATGCTCTTTTTAAAATCTGTATGTACATGTATGTATGTTAGGGCTTAGTGTAGTTAATTTCTGGCTGGGAGATGGTGACCTGTGAATGATGAGCCTACCGGGCCCTGCCCCTTAAATTGTAGGTGAACGGCACGCCCAGTCAGATGCTCTTTTTTAATTTAAATGTATGTATTTTAGGGCTTAGTGCAATCAATGTATGTATTTTAAGGCAGAGTGTAGTTTTTGGTGGAGGGGGCTGGGAGACTGTGACCTGTGAATGGTGTGCCTACCGGGCCCAGCCCCTTAAATTGTAGGTGAGCGGCATGGCCAGTCATGCAGATGCTCTTTTTTAAATGTGTATGTACATGAATGTATGTTAGGACATTCTGGCTAGGAGTTGGAGATAACGACCTGTGAATGTTGAGCCTACCGGGCCCTGATCCTTAAATTGTAGGTGAACGGCACGCCCAGTCAGATGCTCTTTTTTAATTTAAATGTATGTACTTTAGGGCTTAGTGTAATCAATGTATGTATTTTGAGGCAGAGTGTACTTTTTGGTGGAGGGGGCTGGGAGACTGTGACCTGTGAATGGTGTGCCTACCGGGCCCTGCCCCCTAAACTGTAGGTGGACTGCACGCCCAGCCAAATGCTCTTTTTTAATAAATGAATGTATGTTAGGGCATTCTGGCTAGGAGATGGAGATAACGACCTGTGAATAATGAGCCTACCGGGCCCTGCCCCTCAAAATGTTGGTGAACGGCAAACCAGTCAGATGCTCTTTTAACATTAAATGTATGATATTAGGGCAGAGTGTAGATTTGTTTGGGGAGTGGGCTGGGAGACGGTGACTTGTGAATGGTGTGCCTACCGGGCCCAGCCCCTTAAATTGTACGTAAGCGGCATGGCCAGTCATGCAGATGCTCTTTTTAAAATGTGTATGTACATGTATGTATGTTAGGGCTTAGTGTAGTTAATTTCGCGCTGGGAGATGGTGACCTGTGAATGATGAGCCTACCGGGCCCTGCCCCTTAAAATGTTGGTGAACGGCAAACCAGTCAGATGCTCTTTTAACGTTAAATGTATGATATTAGGGCAGAGTGTAGTGGTTTGTTTTTTGGAGGAGAGGTGGCTGGAAGACGGTGACAATTGAATGGTGTGCCTACCGAGCCCAGCCCCTTTATCTGCAGGTGGGTGGCATATATGGCCAGTCATATGCTCTTTTTAAAATCTGTATGTACATGTATGTATGTTAGGGCTTAGTGTAGTTAATTTCTGGCTGGGAGATGGTGACCTGTGAATGATGAGCCTACCGGGCCCTGCCCCTTAAATTGTAGGTGAACGGCACGCCCAGTCAGATGCTCTTTTTTAATTTAAATGTATGTATTTTAGGGCTTAGTGCAATCAATGTATGTATTTTAAGGCAGAGTGTAGTTTTTGGTGGAGGGGGCTGGGAGACTGTGACCTGTGAATGGTGTGCCTACCGGGCCCTGCCCCCTAAACTGTAGGTGAACAGCACGCACAGCCAAATGCTCTTTTTTATTAAATGAATGTATGTTAGGGCATTCTGGCTAGGAGATGGAGATAACGACCTGTGAATGTTGAGCCTACGGGGCCCTGCCCCTTAAATTGTAGGTGAACGGCACGCCCAGTCAGATGCTCTTTTTTAATTTAAATGTATGATGTTAGGGCATAGTGTAATCAATGTATGTATCTTAAGGCAGAGTTTAGATTTGTTTGGGGAGGGGGCTGGGAGACAGTGACTTGTGAATGGTGTGCCTACCGGGCCCAGCCCATTAAATTGTAGGTGAGTGGCAGGGCCAGTCATGCAGATGCTCTCTTTAAGATAAGTATGTACATGTATGTATGTTAGGGCTTAGTGTAGTTAATTTCTGGCTGGGAGATGGTGACCTGTGAATGATGAGCCTACCGGGCCCTGCCCCTTAAATTGTAGGTGAACGGCACGCCCAGTCAGATGCTCTTTTTTAATTTAAATGTATGTATTTTAGGGCTTAGTGCAATCAATGTATGTATTTTAAGGCAGAGTGTAGTTTTTGGTGGAGGGGGCTGGGAGACTGTGACCTGTGAATGGTGTGCCTACCGGGCCCTGCCCCCTAAACTGTAGGTGAACGGCACGCCCAGTCAGATGCTCTTTTTTAATTTAAATGTATGTATTTTAGGGCTTAGTGCAATCAATGTATGTATTTTAAGGCAGAGTGTAGTTTTTGGTGGAGTGGGCTGGGAGACTGTGACCTGTGAATGGTGTGCCTACCGGGCCCTGCCCCCTAAACTGTAGGTGAACAGCACGCACAGCCAAATGCTCTTTTTTATTAAATGAATGTATGTTAGGGCATTCTGGCTAGGAGATGGAGATAACGACCTGTGAATGTTGAGCCTACGGGGCCCTGCCCCTTAAATTGTAGGTGAACGGCACGCCCAGTCAGATGCTCTTTTTTAATTTAAATGTATGATGTTAGGGCATAGTGTAATCAATGTATGTATTTTAAGGCAGAGTTTAGATTTGTTTGGGGAGGGGGCTGGGAGACAGTGACTTGTGAATGGTGTGCCTACCGGGCCCAGCCCATTAAATTGTAGGTGAGTGGCAGGGCCAGTCATGCAGATGCTCTCTTTAAGATAAGTATGTACATGTATGTATGTTAGGGCTTAGTGTAGTTAATTTCTGGCTGGGAGATGGTGACCTGTGAATGATGAGCCTACCGGGCCCTGCCCCTTTAAATTGTAGGTGAACGGCACGCCCAGTCAGATGCTCTTTTTTAATTTAAATGTATGTATTTTAGGGCTTAGTGTAATCAATGTATGTATTTTGAGGCAGAGTGTAGTTTTTGGTGGAGGGGGCTGGGAGACTGTGACCTGTGAATGTTGTGCCTACCGGGCCCTGCCCCCTTAACTGTAGGTGAACTGCACGCCCAGCCAAATGCTCTTTTTTATTAAATGAATGTATGTTAGGGCATTCTGGCTAGGAGATGGAGATAACGACCTGTGAATAATGAGCCTACCGGGCCCTGCCCCTCAAAATGTTGGTGAACGGCAAACCAGTCAGATGCTCTTTTAACATTAAATGTATGATATTAGTGCAGAGTGTAGTGGTTTGTTTTTTGAAGGAGAGGTGGCTGGGAGACGGTGACCATTGAATGGTGTGCCTACCGAGCCCAGCCCCTTTATCTGCAGGTGGGTTGCATATATGGCCAGTCATATGCTCTTTTTAAAATCTGTATGTACATGTATGTATGTTAGGGCTTAGTGTAGTTAATTTCTGGCTGGGAGATGGTGACCTGTGAATGATGAGCCTACCGGGCCCTGCCCCTTAAAATGTTGGTGAACGGCAAACCAGTCAGATGCTCTTTTAACGTTAAATGTATGATATTAGGGCAGAGTGTAGTGGTTTGTTTTTTGGAGGAGAGGTGGCTGGAAGACGGTGACAATTGAATGGTGTGCCTACCGAGCCCAGCCCCTTTATCTGCAGGTGGGTGGCATATATGGCCAGTCATATGCTCTTTTTAAAATCTGTATGTACATGTATGTATGTTAGGGCTTAGTGTAGTTAATTTCTGGCTGGGAGATGGTGACCTGTGAATGATGAGCCTACCGGGCCCTGCCCCTTAAATTGTAGGTGAACGGCACGCCCAGTCAGATGCTCTTTTTTAATTTAAATGTATGTATTTTAGGGCTTAGTGCAATCAATGTATGTATTTTAAGGCAGAGTGTAGTTTTTGGTGGAGGGGGCTGGGAGACTGTGACCTGTGAATGGTGTGCCTACCGGGCCCAGCCCCTTAAATTGTAGGTGAGCGGCATGGCCAGTCATGCAGATGCTCTTTTTTAAATGTGTATGTACATGAATGTATGTTAGGACATTCTGGCTAGGAGTTGGAGATAACGACCTGTGAATGTTGAGCCTACCGGGCCCTGATCCTTAAATTGTAGGTGAACGGCACGCCCAGTCAGATGCTCTTTTTTAATTTAAATGTATGTACTTTAGGGCTTAGTGTAATCAATGTATGTATTTTGAGGCAGAGTGTACTTTTTGGTGGAGGGGGCTGGGAGACTGTGACCTGTGAATGGTGTGCCTACCGGGCCCTGCCCCCTAAACTGTAGGTGGACTGCACGCCCAGCCAAATGCTCTTTTTTAATAAATGAATGTATGTTAGGGCATTCTGGCTAGGAGATGGAGATAACGACCTGTGAATAATGAGCCTACCGGGCCCTGCCCCTCAAAATGTTGGTGAACGGCAAACCAGTCAGATGCTCTTTTAACATTAAATGTATGATATTAGGGCAGAGTGTAGATTTGTTTGGGGAGTGGGCTGGGAGACGGTGACTTGTGAATGGTGTGCCTACCGGGCCCAGCCCCTTAAATTGTACGTAAGCGGCATGGCCAGTCATGCAGATGCTCTTTTTAAAATGTGTATGTACATGTATGTATGTTAGGGCTTAGTGTAGTTAATTTCGCGCTGGGAGATGGTGACCTGTGAATGATGAGCCTACCGGGCCCTGCCCCTTAAAATGTTGGTGAACGGCAAACCAGTCAGATGCTCTTTTAACGTTAAATGTATGATATTAGGGCAGAGTGTAGTGGTTTGTTTTTTGGAGGAGAGGTGGCTGGAAGACGGTGACAATTGAATGGTGTGCCTACCGAGCCCAGCCCCTTTATCTGCAGGTGGGTGGCATATATGGCCAGTCATATGCTCTTTTTAAAATCTGTATGTACATGTATGTATGTTAGGGCTTAGTGTAGTTAATTTCTGGCTGGGAGATGGTGACCTGTGAATGATGAGCCTACCGGGCCCTGCCCCTTAAATTGTAGGTGAACGGCACGCCCAGTCAGATGCTCTTTTTTAATTTAAATGTATGTATTTTAGGGCTTAGTGCAATCAATGTATGTATTTTAAGGCAGAGTGTAGTTTTTGGTGGAGGGGGCTGGGAGACTGTGACCTGTGAATGGTGTGCCTACCGGGCCCTGCCCCCTAAACTGTAGGTGAACAGCACGCACAGCCAAATGCTCTTTTTTATTAAATGAATGTATGTTAGGGCATTCTGGCTAGGAGATGGAGATAACGACCTGTGAATGTTGAGCCTACGGGGCCCTGCCCCTTAAATTGTAGGTGAACGGCACGCCCAGTCAGATGCTCTTTTTTAATTTAAATGTATGATGTTAGGGCATAGTGTAATCAATGTATGTATCTTAAGGCAGAGTTTAGATTTGTTTGGGGAGGGGGCTGGGAGACAGTGACTTGTGAATGGTGTGCCTACCGGGCCCAGCCCATTAAATTGTAGGTGAGTGGCAGGGCCAGTCATGCAGATGCTCTCTTTAAGATAAGTATGTACATGTATGTATGTTAGGGCTTAGTGTAGTTAATTTCTGGCTGGGAGATGGTGACCTGTGAATGATGAGCCTACCGGGCCCTGCCCCTTAAATTGTAGGTGAACGGCACGCCCAGTCAGATGCTCTTTTTTAATTTAAATGTATGTATTTTAGGGCTTAGTGCAATCAATGTATGTATTTTAAGGCAGAGTGTAGTTTTTGGTGGAGTGGGCTGGGAGACTGTGACCTGTGAATGGTGTGCCTACCGGGCCCTGCCCCCTAAACTGTAGGTGAACAGCACGCACAGCCAAATGCTCTTTTTTATTAAATGAATGTATGTTAGGGCATTCTGGCTAGGAGATGGAGATAACGACCTGTGAATGTTGAGCCTACGGGGCCCTGCCCCTTAAATTGTAGGTGAACGGCACGCCCAGTCAGATGCTCTTTTTTAATTTAAATGTATGATGTTAGGGCATAGTGTAATCAATGTATGTATTTTAAGGCAGAGTTTAGATTTGTTTGGGGAGGGGGCTGGGAGACAGTGACTTGTGAATGGTGTGCCTACCGGGCCCAGCCCATTAAATTGTAGGTGAGTGGCAGGGCCAGTCATGCAGATGCTCTCTTTAAGATAAGTATGTACATGTATGTATGTTAGGGCTTAGTGTAGTTAATTTCTGGCTGGGAGATGGTGACCTGTGAATGATGAGCCTACCGGGCCCTGCCCCTTTAAATTGTAGGTGAACGGCACGCCCAGTCAGATGCTCTTTTTTAATTTAAATGTATGTATTTTAGGGCTTAGTGTAATCAATGTATGTATTTTGAGGCAGAGTGTAGTTTTTGGTGGAGGGGGCTGGGAGACTGTGACCTGTGAATGTTGTGCCTACCGGGCCCTGCCCCCTTAACTGTAGGTGAACTGCACGCCCAGCCAAATGCTCTTTTTTATTAAATGAATGTATGTTAGGGCATTCTGGCTAGGAGATGGAGATAACGACCTGTGAATAATGAGCCTACCGGGCCCTGCCCCTCAAAATGTTGGTGAACGGCAAACCAGTCAGATGCTCTTTTAACATTAAATGTATGATATTAGTGCAGAGTGTAGTGGTTTGTTTTTTGAAGGAGAGGTGGCTGGGAGACGGTGACCATTGAATGGTGTGCCTACCGAGCCCAGCCCCTTTATCTGCAGGTGGGTTGCATATATGGCCAGTCATATGCTCTTTTTAAAATCTGTATGTACATGTATGTATGTTAGGGCTTAGTGTAGTTAATTTCTGGCTGGGAGATGGTGACCTGTGAATGATGAGCCTACCGGGCCCTGCCCCTTAAATTGTAGGTGAACGGCACGCCCAGTCAGATGCTCTTTTTTAATTTAAATGTATGTATTTTAGGGCTAAGTGCAATCAATGTATGTATTTTAAGGCAGAGTGTAGTTTTTGGTGGAGGGGGCTGGGAGACTGTGACCTGTGAATGGTGTGCCTACCGGGCCCTACCCCCTTAACTGTAGGTGAACTGCACGCCCAGCCAAATGCTCTTTTTTATTAAATGAATGTATGTTGGGGCATTCTGGCTAGGAGATGGAGATAACGACCTGTGAATGTTGAGCCTACCGGGCCCTGCCCCTTAAAATGTTGGTGAACGGCACGCCCAGCCAAATGCTCTTTTTTATTAAATGAATGTATGTTAGGGCATTCTGGCTAGGAGATGGAGATAACGACCTGTGAATGTTGAGCCTACCGGGCCCTGCCCCTTAAAATGTTGGTAAACGGCAAACCAGTCAGATGCTCTTTTAACGTTAAATTTTTGAAATTAGGGCAGAGTGTAGTGGTTTGTTTTTCGAGGAGAGGTGGCTGGGAGACGGTGACCATTGAATGGTGTGCCTACCGAGCCCAGCCCCTTTATCTGTAGGTGGGTGGCATGGCCAGTCAGATGCTCTTTTTAAAATCTGTATGTACATGTATGTATGTCAGGGCTAAGTGTAGTTAAATTCTGGTTGGGAGATGGTGACCTGTGAACCATGAGCCTACCGGGCCCTGCCCCTTAAACTGTAGGTGAACGGCACGCCCAGTCAGATGCTCTTTTTTAATTTCAATGTATGTATGTTTATAGGGCTTAGTGTAATCAATGTATGTATTTTGAGGCAGAGTTTAGATTTGTTTGGGGAGGGGGCTGGGAGACAGTGACTTGTGAATGGTGTGCCTACCGGGCCCAGCCCATTAAATTGTAGGTGAGCGGCATGGCCAGTCATGCAGATGCTCTTTTTAAGATAAGTATGTACATGTATGTATGTTAGGGCTTAGTGTAGTTAATTTCTGGCTGGGAGACTGTGACCTGTGAATGATGAGCCTACCGGGCCCTGCCCCTTAAATTGTAGGTGAACGGCACGCCCAGTCAGATGCTCTTTTTTATTAAATGAATGTATGTTAGGGCATTCTGGCTAGGAGATGGAGATAACGACCTGTGAATGTTGAGCCTACGGGGCCCTGCCCCTTAAATTGTAGGTGAACGGCACGCCCAGTCAGATGCTCTTTTTTAATTTAAATGTATGATGTTAGGGCATAGTGTAATCAATGTATGTATCTTAAGGCAGAGTTTAGATTTGTTTGGGGAGGGGGCTGGGAGACAGTGACTTGTGAATGGTGTGCCTACCGGGCCCAGCCCATTAAATTGTAGGTGAGTGGCAGGGCCAGTCATGCAGATGCTCTCTTTAAGATAAGTATGTACATGTATGTATGTTAGGGCTTAGTGTAGTTAATTTCTGGCTGGGAGATGGTGACCTGTGAATGATGAGCCTACCTGGCCCAGCCCATTAAATTGTAGGTGAGTGGCAGGGCCAGTCATGCAGATGCTCTCTTTAAGATAAGTATGTACATGTATGTATTTTAAGGCAGAGTGTATTTTTTGGTGGAGGGGGCTGGGAGACTGTGACCTGTGAATGGTGTGCCTACCGGGCCCTGCCCCCTTAACTGTAGGTGAACTGCACGCCCAGCCAAATGCTCTTTTTTATTAAATGAATGTATGTTAGGGCATTCTGGCTAGGAGATGGAGATAACGACCTGTGAATGATGAGCCTACCGGGCCCTGCCCCTCAAAATGTTGGTGAACGGCAAACCAGTCAGATGCTCTTTTAACATTAAATGTATGATATTAGTGCAGAGTGTAGTGGTTTGTTTTTTGAAGGAGAGGTGGCTGGGAGACGGTGACCATTGAATGGTGTGCCTACCGAGCCCAGCCCCTTTATTTGCAGGTGGGTGGCATATATGGCCAGTCATATGCTCTCTTTAAAATCTGTATGTACATGTATGTATGTTAGGGCTTAGTGTAGTTAATTTCTGGCTGGGAGATGGTGACCTGTGAATGATGAGCCTACCGGGCCCTGCCCCTTAAATTGTAGGTGAACGGCACGCCCAGTCAGATGCTCTTTTTTAATTTAAATGTATGTATTTTAGGGCTTAGTGTAATCAATGTATGTATTTTAAGGCAGAGTGTAGTTTTTGGTGGAGGGGGCTGGGAGACTGTGACCTGTGAATGATGAGCCTACCGGGCCCTGCCCCCTTAACTGTAGGTGAACAGCACGCCCAGCCAAATGCTCTTTTTTATTAAATGAATGTATGTTAGGGCATTCTGGCTAGGAGATGGAGATAACGACCTGTGAATGTTGAGCCTACCGGGCCCTGCCCCTTAAATTGTAGGTGAACGGCACGCCCAGTCAGATGCTCTTTTTTAATTTAAATGTATGATGTTAGGGCATAGTGTAATCAATGTATGTATTTTAAGGCAGAGTTTAGATTTGTTTGGGGAGGGGGCTGGGAGACAGTGACTTGTGAATGGTGTGCCTACCGGGCCCTGCCCCCTTAACTGTAGGTGAACTGCACGCCCAGCCAAATGCTCTTTTTTAATAAATGAATGTATGTTAGGGCATTCTGGCTAGGAGATGGAGATAACGACCTGTGAATAATGAGCCTACCGGGCCCTGCCCCTCAAAATGTTGGTGAACGGCAAACCAGTCAGATGCTCTTTTAACATTAAATGTATGATATTAGGGCAGAGTGTAGATTTGTTTGGGGAGTGGGCTGGGAGACGGTGACTTGTGAATGGTGTGCCTACCGGGCCCAGCCCCTTAAATTGTACGTAAGCGGCATGGCCAGTCATGCAGATGCTCTTTTTAAAATGTGTATGTACATGTATGTATGTTAGAGCTTAGTGTAGTTAATTTCGCGCTGGGAGATGGTGACCTGTGAATGATGAGCCTACCGGGCCCTGCCCCTTAAAATGTTGGTGAACGGCAAACCAGTCAGATGCTCTTTTAACGTTAAATGTATGATATTAGGGCAGAGTGTAGTGGTTTGTTTTTTGGAGGAGAGGTGGCTGGAAGACGGTGACAATTGAATGGTGTGCCTACCGAGCCCAGCCCCTTTATCTGCAGGTGGGTGGCATATATGGCCAGTCATATGCTCTTTTTAAAATCTGTATGTACATGTATGTATGTTAGGGCTTAGTGTAGTTAATTTCTGGCTGGGAGATGGTGACCTGTGAATGATGAGCCTACCGGGCCCTGCCCCTTAAATTGTAGGTGAACGGCACGCCCAGTCAGATGCTCTTTTTTAATTTAAATGTATGTATTTTAGGGCTTAGTGCAATCAATGTATGTATTTTAAGGCAGAGTGTAGTTTTTGGTGGAGGGGGCTGGGAGACTGTGACCTGTGAATGGTGTGCCTACCGGGCCCTGCCCCCTAAACTGTAGGTGAACAGCACGCACAGCCAAATGCTCTTTTTTATTAAATGAATGTATGTTGGGGCATTCTGGCTAGGAGATGGAGATAACGACCTGTGAATGTTGAGCCTACGGGGCCCTGCCCCTTAAATTGTAGGTGAACGGCACGCCCAGTCAGATGCTCTTTTTTAATTTAAATGTATGATGTTAGGGCATAGTGTAATCAATGTATGTATTTTAAGGCAGAGTTTAGATTTGTTTGGGGAGGGGGCTGGGAGACAGTGACTTGTGAATGGTGTGCCTACCGGGCCCAGCCCATTAAATTGTAGGTGAGTGGCAGGGCCAGTCATGCAGATGCTCTCTTTAAGATAAGTATGTACATGTATGTATGTTAGGGCTTAGTGTAGTTAATTTCTGGCTGGGAGATGGTGACCTGTGAATGATGAGCCTACCGGGCCCTGCCCCTTAAATTGTAGGTGAACGGCACGCCCAGTCAGATGCTCTTTTTTAATTTAAATGTATGTATTTTAGGGCTAAGTGCAATCAATGTATGTATTTTAAGGCAGAGTGTAGTTTTTGGTGGAGGGGGCTGGGAGACTGTGACCTGTGAATGGTGTGCCTACCGGGCCCTGCCCCCTTAACTGTAGGTGAACTGCACGCCCAGCCAAATGCTCTTTTTTATTAAATGAATGTATGTTAGGGCATTCTGGCTAGGAGATGGAGATAACGACCTGTGAATGATGAGCCTACCGGGCCCTGCCCCTCAAAATGTTGGTGAACGGCAAACCAGTCAGATGCTCTTTTAACATTAAATGTATGATATTAGTGCAGAGTGTAGTGGTTTGTTTTTTGAAGGAGAGGTGGCTGGGAGACGGTGACCATTGAATGGTGTGCCTACCGAGCCCAGCCCCTTTATTTGCAGGTGGGTGGCATATATGGCCAGTCATATGCTCTCTTTAAAATCTGTATGTACATGTATGTATGTTAGGGCTTAGTGTAGTTAATTTCTGGCTGGGAGATGGTGACCTGTGAATGATGAGCCTACCGGGCCCTGCCCCTTAAATTGTAGGTGAACGGCACGCCCAGTCAGATGCTCTTTTTTAATTTAAATGTATGTATTTTAGGGCTTAGTGTAATCAATGTATGTATTTTAAGGCAGAGTTTAGTTTTGGTGGAGGGGGCTGGGAGACTGTGACCTGTGAATGATGAGCCTACCGGGCCCTGCCCCCTTAACTGTAGGTGAACAGCACGCCCAGCCAAATGCTCTTTTTTATTAAATGAATGTATGTTAGGGCATTCTGGCTAGGAGATGGAGATAACGACCTGTGAATGTTGAGCCTACCGGGCCCTGCCCCTTAAAGTGTAGGTGAACGGCACGCCCAGTCAGATGCTCTTTTTTAATTTAAATGTATGATGTTAGGGCATAGTGTAATCAATGTATGTATTTTAAGGCAGAGTGTAGTTTTGGTGGAGGGGGCTGGGAGACTGTGACCTGTGAATGATGAGCCTACCGGGCCCTGCCCCCTTAACTGTAGGTGAACTGCACGCCCAGCCAAATGCTCTTTTTTAATAAATGAATGTATGTTAGGGCATTCTGGCTAGGAGATGGAGATAACGACCTGTGAATAATGAGCCTACCGGGCCCTGCCCCTCAAAATGTTGGTGAACGGCAAACCAGTCAGATGCTCTTTTAACATTAAATGTATGATATTAGGGCAGAGTGTAGATTTGTTTGGGGAGTGGGCTGGGAGACGGTGACTTGTGAATGGTGTGCCTACCGGGCCCAGCCCCTTAAATTGTACGTAAGCGGCATGGCCAGTCATGCAGATGCTCTTTTTAAAATGTGTATGTACATGTATGTATGTTAGGGCTTAGTGTAGTTAATTTCGCGCTGGGAGATGGTGACCTGTGAATGATGAGCCTACCGGGCCCTGCCCCTTAAAATGTTGGTGAACGGCAAACCAGTCAGATGCTCTTTTAACGTTAAATGTATGATATTAGGGCAGAGTGTAGTGGTTTGTTTTTTGGAGGAGAGGTGGCTGGAAGACGGTGACAATTGAATGGTGTGCCTACCGAGCCCAGCCCCTTTATCTGCAGGTGGGTGGCATATATGGCCAGTCATATGCTCTTTTTAAAATCTGTATGTACATGTATGTATGTTAGGGCTTAGTGTAGTTAATTTCTGGCTGGGAGATGGTGACCTGTGAATGATGAGCCTACCGGGCCCTGCCCCTTAAATTGTAGGTGAACGGCACGCCCAGTCAGATGCTCTTTTTTAATTTAAATGTATGTATTTTAGGGCTTAGTGCAATCAATGTATGTATTTTAAGGCAGAGTGTAGTTTTTGGTGGAGGGGGCTGGGAGACTGTGACCTGTGAATGGTGTGCCTACCGGGCCCTGCCCCCTAAACTGTAGGTGAACAGCACGCACAGCCAAATGCTCTTTTTTATTAAATGAATGTATGTTAGGGCATTCTGGCTAGGAGATGGAGATAACGACCTGTGAATGTTGAGCCTACGGGGCCCTGCAGGTGAACGGCACGCCCAGTCAGATGCTCTTTTTTAATTTAAATGTATGATGTTAGGGCATAGTGTAATCAATGTATGTATTTTAAGGCAGAGTTTAGATTTGTTTGGGGAGGGGGCTGGGAGACAGTGACTTGTGAATGGTGTGCCTACCGGGCCCAGCCCATTAAATTGTAGGTGAGTGGCAGGGCCAGTCATGCAGATGCTCTCTTTAAGATAAGTATGTACATGTATGTATGTTAGGGCTTAGTGTAGTTAATTTCTGGCTGGGAGATGGTGACCTGTGAATGATGAGCCTACCGGGCCCTGCCCCTTAAATTGTAGGTGAACGGCACGCCCAGTCAGATGCTCTTTTTTAAATTAAATGTATGTATTTTAGGGCTTAGTGTAATCAATGTATGTATTTTAAGGCAGAGTGTAGTTTTTGGTGGAGGGGGCTGGGAGACTGTGACCTGTGAATGTTGTGCCTACCGGGCCCTGCCCCCTTAACTGTAGGTGAACTGCACGCCCAGCCAAATGCTCTTTTTTATTAAATGAATGTATGTTAGGGCATTCTGGCTAGGAGATGGAGATAACGACCTGTGAATAATGAGCCTACCGGGCCCTGCCCCTCAAAATGTTGGTGAACGGCAAACCAGTCAGATGCTCTTTTAACATTAAATGTATGATATTAGTGCAGAGTGTAGTGGTTTGTTTTTTGAAGGAGAGGTGGCTGGGAGACGGTGACCATTGAATGGTGTGCCTACCGAGCCCAGCCCATTAAATTGTAGGTGAGTGGCAGGGCCAGTCATGCAGATGCTCTCTTTAAGATAAGTATGTACATGTATGTATGTTAGGGCTTAGTGTAGTTAATTTCTGGCTGGGAGATGGTGACCTGTGAATGATGAGCCTACCGGGCCCTGCCCCTTAAATTGTAGGTGAACGGCACGCCCAGTCAGATGCTCTTTTTTAATTTAAATGTATGTATTTTAGGGCTAAGTGCAATCAATGTATGTATTTTAAGGCAGAGTGTAGTTTTTGGTGGAGGGGGCTGGGAGACTGTGACCTGTGAATGGTGTGCCTACCGGGCCCTGCCCCCTTAACTGTAGGTGAACTGCACGCCCAGCCAAATGCTCTTTTTTATTAAATGAATGTATGTTGGGGCATTCTGGCTAGGAGATGGAGATAACGACCTGTGAATGTTGAGCCTACCGGGCCCTGCCCCTTAAAATGTTGGTGAACGGCACGCCCAGCCAAATGCTCTTTTTTATTAAATGAATGTATGTTAGGTCATTCTGGCTAGGAGATGGAGATAACGACCTGTGAATGTTGAGCCTACCGGGCCCTGCCCCTTAAAATGTTGGTAAACGGCAAACCAGTCAGATGCTCTTTTAACGTTAAATTTTTGAAAGTAGGGCAGAGTGTAGTGGTTTGTTTTTCGAGGAGAGGTGGCTGGGAGACGGTGACCATTGAATGGTGTGCCTACCGAGCCCAGCCCCTTTATCTGTAGGTGGGTGGCATGGCCAGTCAGATGCTCTTTTAAAATCTGTATGTACATGTATGTATGTCAGGGCTAAGTGTAGTTAAATTCTGGTTGGGAGATGGTGACCTGTGAACGATGAGCCTACCGGGCCCTGCCCCTTAAACTGTAGGTGAACGGCACGCCCAGTCAGATGCTCTTTTTTAATTTAAATGTATGTATTTTAGGGCTTAGTGTAATCAATGTATGTATTTTAAGGCAGAGTGTAGTTTTTGGTGGAGGGGGCTGGGAGACTGTGACCTGTGAATGATGAGCCTACCGGGCCCTGTCCCCTTAACTGTAGGTGAACAGCACGCCCAGCCAAATGCTCTTTTTTATTAAATGAATGTATGTTAGGGCATTCTGGCTAGGAGATGGAGATAACGACCTGTGAATGTTGAGCCTACCGGGCCCTGCCCCTTAAATTGTAGGTGAACGGCACGCCCAGTCAGATGCTCTTTTTTAATTTAAATGTACGATGTTAGGGCATAGTGTAATCAATGTATGTATTTTAAGGCAGAGTTTAGATTTGTTTGGGGAGGGGGCTGGGAGACAGTGACTTGTGAATGGTGTGCCTACCGGGCCCTGCCCCTTAAATTGTAGGTGAACGGCACGCCCAGTCAGATGCTCTTTTTTAATTTAAATGTATGATGTTAGGGCATAGTGTAATCAATGTATGTATTTTAAGGCAGAGTTTAGATTTGTTTGGGGAGGGGGCTGGGAGACGGTGACCATTGAATGGTGTGCCTACCGAGCCCAGCCCCTTTATCTGTAGGTGGGTGGCATGGCCAGTCAGATGCTCTTTTTAAAATCTGTATGTACATGTATGTATGTCAGGGCTAAGTGTAGTTAAATTCTGGTTGGGAGATGGTGACCTGTGAACGATGAGCCTACCGGGCCCTGCCCCTTAAACTGTAGGTGAACGGCACGCCCAGTCAGATGCTCTTTTTTAATTTAAATGTATGATGTTAGGGCATAGTGTAATCAATGTATGTATTTTGAGGCAGAGTTTAGATTTGTTTGGGGAGGGGGCTGGGAGACAGTGACTTGTGAATGGTGTGCCTACCGGGCCCAGCCCTTTAAATTGTAGGTGAGCGGCATGGCCAGTCATGCAGATGCTCTTTTTAAGATAAGTATGTACATGTATGTATGTTAGGGCTTAGTGTAGTTAATTTCTGGCTGGGAGAAGG
>JAVYIG010014619.1:0-40552 GCA_035222895.1 Strongylocentrotus droebachiensis | reverse complement strand
TCTTTTGACCTCATCTTGTTCATCTTTTTTCAAATAGATAGAAACCTAGTTCAGCACGTGACGTGGAACTTTGGGCACTAGTTAGACAGAAATAACCGTCTGATATGGGTCATTTCTTTAATAAAACTGACATTTGTTGACATTCCCCATACACAGAACGGCAGTAACCCAGACAACTCACACAGGGAGGGGGGGGGGGGGATAGATTGAGCCCATTGGCCCCATTCTGTACCTCTTTTGACTTGGAAAATTTCTCCCCCGATTTTCTTTATTTAGATCTAATTTTCTGATTTATAAATCAGATAGAAAAAAAACTATTTATGGACTTACTTGGTTGGTTGGTCCTCCAAAATACTTGTCTGAGTTCTAACTGGAAGTAAAGGCTAAAGCTGTTACTAGATCTATATAACATATTGAATCAGTAGATTCTAAATGTAGCTGAAGAAACAATATCTGATCATGAACCTCCAGCTGTTGTGAGTGATGATCATGATGCTCTTTCTTTAAAAAAAGTTTTATTCAACTTTCCTGTTGAAGTCCTTTCCTAACCCCCTATACTGCTCTTGTATTTAATGCCAATATTTCAGACAATGGAGGAGCGCACTGAGGAAGATCACCATGAGCATGATGAGGTCCAGCAAGACATCCAACAGATTCACAAAGTTCTTGGTGAAAATGAAGATTTAGAAGAATCTGATGAAGAGGAAGATGGCCTTATAATAGAAGATGGTGAGGCTTCTCTTATAAAAAAAAATATTGAAATAAAAATTCTATCTTGTAAATTAAACAGGGCGTCACTGTAAGTCACTATTACTTTTTTTTCCTTCAAAGGTCCATAATCCATATTGACTTTTATTTCTGTGTGTGCAGGACTTTGACAATATTTTAAATATTGTTAGAGTATTGTTTATATATATTTTATTTCATGTATTTTCCAATGTTTGGCATTTGTGGAGAAATAAATAGAATTGTTGAATTGAAGTTCTCAAGAAAATGTAGGGGTCTATGTATCCTGAATTTCATTTAAGTTTATGTGTGTATAACCCTGTTCAAAACAATGGTTCTGAATCTTGGGGTTGTAGAGGGTAACGAGTCCTTTTGGTTTAAGTTTTAAACTTTTAACCTAGGTCATTTCATTACATTCTACATAATTCCAGTTGCATTTCAAGGGTCACAGCACTGAACAAGAATTGTCAGTGGGGGGGGGGGGGGGGGGGGGGGTCACTTCATTGACAAGTTGTTTCAGGTGGAGTCATAGGGCCAAGAATGTTGAAATCACTATACCGGTAGTAGATGGGGGGGGGGGGGGGGGTCTTTAATTGATCAGACGTGAGCTAGGTGAGAACAAAAATACTAAGTAACTTTATCAACCCTTTGTTAAAATAATCCAATTTGCAGCCCTTCAATTTTAGAGTACCCATATTGATTTCCAGTTCAAACTTTGAAAACTTTTGAGTTTTTATTCTTGTAGTTGTACATATCTTTAATTACTTCTTTTCTGAATTATCAAAAACAAACAAATAACATGAACTGCATTAATGGCTGAGTTAAAGTGTAAGTTAAGGTCTTGAATTTTAGTGCAAAGTTCCCAGAAAAGACTTTGTTCTTTTAGGTTTATATTTTTCTTTGAAAAGACGAGCAAGTATATTCCAGATTTAAGGATGATTTTACAATTAAGATTTGTCAAAATACTAATAAGTTTGCATCATTTGATAATTTCCCTCTTTCATGAAGGAGCATACTTGGCAGCTGGTACTAGTCATTCAGGAGCAGCAGTTTCACAGGTAAGTCTGTTCAAGCCATGGGTCCTCTGTTTCCATGTGTTGTCTCATAGTTCCCTGACACCAGATTTGGTTGAATGACCAATTAATTTGTGTAGAGATCTCCCAAGCAGCGATACTTTGATGCCCTTTCATAAGAACAAGGAAATATGAAAGCTATCTGCACCAACTACTAATATTTCGAATGACTACTTATCTTTTGTTGTTGCATGTATCATGTGGGTATATTTGACAAATCATTTTTCATTTGAAGATAGTTACCCTTATCTATTTTGATTGTGCTATGTTTTTGGAACTACCTGTCCCTTTTTCTTTTTCTCACCCTCTCTCTTCCTCTTTCCCACTTTTCCTATTCTTCTCTCTTCCTCTCACTCATTTCTACCCTCCCATCTCTCTCACTCTCTCCCCCTCTCTCTTTCTCTCTCCCTCCCTCCATCCCTCCCCCTTTCTCTCTCTCTCTCTCTCTTTTCTCTTTTTTTTCTCTCTTTCTCTCTCCCTCCCTCCCTCCCCCACTCTCCCACCCCCTCTCTCCCTCCCCCTCCCCCTCTCTCTCTCTCTTTCTCCCTCCCTCTCTCCCTCCCTCCCTCCCTCTCTTTGTCTATCTCCCCCTCTCTCTTTCTTTCTCCACTCTCAGGCATCACCTGACAGACATCCTGTCCCCGAGTCTCTCTCCCTGGCAAGAGCCCTGGAACCATCGGCAGAGAACCTGTTACAGATCAACCTGAGTTACCAGGACATGGTGTGCACTTTCCTCGATAACATCAAGGAAGCCAGAAGGAAGAATGCTGCTATACAAGTACATAAATCTCATCCTTTGCATATTTTTCTTTCCTTTTCATTTCTTTTCTTTCAATTTGACGTCTACAATCACATGTCATGTCTTCTCCTTTTTATGCTTTTGGCCAGGATGGGTTTTTATCTTTGAATATCTTTATATTGTTGCTATTATTAATAAAAGGATATAATATGTTAACTTTCCAAGGAATTTACATGTTATGTTAATTTCTTTTGTAATGTTTGATCTTCTTGGTAATTTAAGTAATCTTATTTCCATTAGTAATATGATTTTTCTTGAAGTAATCTTGATTTGGGTACAGCGCTTTGAAACTTTATGTCACAAGCGCTATATAGATTTTTTGTATTATTATTATTATTATATTATACGTTTTTGCACGTTTACATAACTAAGCATTGATCAAAATTTAAAATGAATTGAGTTGAACAGAATTCAGATAAATTCTGTTTTGTGCTACTGAATGTACTTCCACAGGTCAAACTTGTCAATATCAGCAGTTTATAAATCTGAAACACTAGTGGTTTACTTCAATTGTAAAAAGTTACCAATATGTGAAATTCCATATGATTCAATTCAATTCAATTCAAATTTTATTGGTCCGATAGGAAATTTGTTGCGTTTACTTGCATTATTCACAGAGAAAAATAAATAAAATATACATGTGACATGATACGTACAACATAAAACGAGTACCGGTATATAGAGAAAATAAACATAGCACTTTAACATTCTCATTATATCAATATTTTCTCTGAATTTACATTATTGACAATAATTGTTATGTTATGACAGAAATGTAATGTGATTTTATGGTTTGGTTTAGTTTTCCCTCTTGCAATGTGCCTTTGTGATTTTGATCGATGATCTATATTTCTTTTACTTTTTGCAGAAAGGTGTTGCATCGAAGACCACAACCTATGTCAAAGGAGCGCGACCCATAACACATTTCCAGAGGCATTACTTCTCTGGACACTCCAGCACAGTAAGCAAATGGTGTTATCATTTCTTTTAGTTTAAAAGTCAAGTGCACACAATTACCAGGGACGCCAGTTTCCAGGCAAAAGCCTGAATTCAGGCCCTGGCGAGTTATTTTCCGACCATAGTTTGGCTTTTTGTGTACAAAATAGCTCATTCTAGGTGATTTTCAGGCCCTCTGATCAATTCTAACTGGCATTCCTGAATTACAACACAAAGTCAGTATTGATTGTTGGTCAGGGATGTGTTTATACAGAGTGTTGGTAACTGAACACCAGGTGATTGTCACTTCTTGATATTGATAACACAATTATGAATAGATGGGACTTCAAAAGGATCTCACAAGGGTTATGCTTTATCTCTGTAGTATTTGGTTGTATCAAAATTGCCCATCAACATCATTTCTCAGTTTGTTAGGTTTATTCCAATTTTATATTTTTGTGTATTTTGGTAGAAGGTAATATTGAATGATTTTGCTTTATTAAATTGGTTGTTCAAATCCATTTTTGTATAGGGCCACATAATTGTGGCAAAAATGTTATGACAATGCTGTCTTGGGAGTCAAATGGCTTTCTCAGAGAGTGAGAAAGCAAAACATATGCTTTCCTTTTACCTTGTCAATACTGCTACTACATTTTCCTTAAACAGATATCCAAAGAGACGTTGCTATACCGGTAATAAAAAAAATGAAATATCGAATGAGTCATTGTAATAGGAATAACATGGCTGTTCTTTCCAAGGTTTAACATAATTTGAAAAATTATCTTTTCACATAGATGCCACCTTTGAGTGATGAAGCTAAGGAGATTAAAGCCAAGAATATTCCAACTCCATTCATTCAACCATCTAAATCATGTAAGTATGACAGACAAAAAGAGGTCTAGAACCAAGTGACAAGTCGTGGAAAAGATTAAATGAGATTTGTGTGTCTTATTTCTTTGTTCTACTTTAATAATTGCACTGTCTTTACTTAAATAATCTTTCTCGAAATAAAGTTACCATATTAGGCCTAATTGGGCTGAAAATTGTAATAATGAAAAGGATAATAATGCCTGATAATAACTATAATTCTCTACTTATATGGCTAAGAATTATAATTTTCAGACTACATATGAATTATTCTTACCTGTATAAAAACATTTCCACGATGTGTTGCTTGCCTTTGGCATGGTGGCTCTGTGGTTAGAGCGCCCGCCTCATGAACGGGAGGTCGTTGGTTCGAACCCCGGCAGAGTCGTACCAAAGACTTATAACAATGGGACCTTCTGCCTTCTAGCTAGGCGCTCAGCATATTAGATTGGAGAAGGGTAGTAATAACATATTATGTTATGCAGGGCCCGCTTGAAGAGCAGTTTCATAACTGAAGTGGCTACCCTGGGTAAATAAAACATTATATTATTATATTATATATTATTATATGAACAAAACCATAAATTGCATTCAACCGTTTGCAGGGACTGCTGATGAGGACCGAGCTCTGTACGAGGGCGTCCGTAACGACGGTCTACAGCGCTGTATGAAACCTCTGATGGCCCGGCAGGAGATCCTCTACGAGAAGAGACGAACAGCCATCGACGACGAGAAGCATCAGCTCACCGCGGAGATTAACAACATCACCACCAGACTGGAACATTTGAAGTAGGTGGAATCTTTGTCAGGTGTAAGAATTGTTGATTAGGCAGATGTTGATTAGGCACTTGCAGTTCATGGGTCACATTACATGTCAAGAAGGCCTAGAGAATCTTGCTTTGACAGGGAAACTTGTGGGAAGGAGGAGCAGGGGAAGAAGGAGGATACTTTGGATGGACAGTCTGCAGAAATTGTTGGAAGAGAGAGGAGTGAAGGAACAGCATGATCGCCAAAGTCAATCGATATGGCACTTAGAGAGAGAGAGATAAAGAAGATTTGTTTATTAGTCGGCTGATTTCAATTTTTTTTAGATTGGATGAAAAAAAAATATGATGATTGAACAAACAATATAATTGAATGGTTTGTTGGTTTGATTATTTTTATTTAAAATATAGTTAATATGGGGTGTTAAATGATTAATACTTGTTTGGATATGATATTTCCCTCTAACAAGCTGATTGTGACTGTAATCTTGAAGAAGGAAAAATGTGGACAAACTCTATTACATGATGAAATGCATCTTGATGTAATTATCATACTAGTATTTATATCAATGCATGTTATATACTGTACACTCTTCTTTGATTGGATTTTGTCTTCATTCATTGCTGGTTCTTTTGTAATTATCTTGGATTTAACATTATTGAGAAAATGGTAATAATGCATACAAATAATAATTCTTTACTTATATGGCCCACATATCTGCCTGAAAGAGCACCCTTGGCTCACAATTAATGAATTATAAAATCAGAATGAGCATAATCAATTAAAAAGAGAACATATTAACAAAATCTCTAATTTAATCCATGATCTAACCATCCCTATGTAGAGCTCCAGAAGAGGAATTGCTCGGAGACAGGATGAGAGACATGGACTGGCTTAAGATATCTTCCCTTCACGTAAGTCAAAGCTATTCTTTCAGCCTTTCAGCCTTCAGGGCCTCGTCTTACAAAGAGTTGATATCAATCACAACTATGTACATAAGAGCTAAGAGACTGCAAACTTGCGATTGATTTGAGGACTTGCGATTGATTTGGATCACTCGCAACTCTTTGTAAGATGGGCCAAACTTGCGATTGATTGGAGGACTTGCGATCGATTTGGATCAATCGCAACTCTTTGTAAGACTGATCAGATGTCAGATTACACGCAGTTGAAACTCAAACCATTCTCCTAATTCTTGCATTCTCCAGCTGAACGGTGAGAGGTCTGCTACTGAGTGCCAGCTGAGATGGGAGAACATCCTGCATCCATCCGTCAACAAAAAGGCGTGGTCCAAGGAAGAGGAGACACGCCTTGATGGGATCCTGGAGACTGCCCAAGGAAGAGACTGGACGGGTGTCATCAATGAGCTAGGGGTAACTACACCTTTCATTCTTATCCTATAGAAGGGCCCCACTTCACAAAACTTGTCATCAGTGACAAATGACAGTTTTTGTTATAAGCTAGTGAAATCCTTGCTTCTGATTGGTTAACAGCAGATTTGTCACTGATTTTTGTCATTTGTCATTGAAATACGGCTTTGTGAAATGGTTCCCAGTTGTTTGTTTATTTTTGTGAATACCAAGTGAATGTTGATTCACAAAATTTGTCATCAGTGACAAATGACAGTTTTTGGTATAAGCTAGTGAAATCCTTGCTTCTGATTGGTCAACAGCAGATTTGTCACTGATTTTTGTCATTTTTCATTGAAATACGGCTTTCTCAAACGGCTTTCTGAACTTCATGCTTGTTTTTTACTTTGGGAAATAAATTTTCATTTTAGTTTAGATGAAATATCTCTCTCTGATTGAATTGGTTCAACCAGAGGTTTTTTTTTGTCAGAATTTCTATACATCTTATGATAAACAATTTTATATTTTAAAAGCTTTCTTGACTGAAATTTATTTATTTTGTTTGTTTGTTGATTTGTGTAGACAAACAGGTCTCCATTTGACTGCTTCTCAAACTTCCAAAATCGAGAGATCTCTGCGTATGTGTTAAGGTAAGTCAGTTGATTTGAGGAAAATGTAATTCTTTGCATTGAATACAAAAATATATTTTTGTTTAAGAAGTTTAGTAGTACATATCATGATCGTACATCAAAACAATTACGATCAATTTTAGATGATGTACAGGAAAGATAAAATATTGCAAGAAATTGTTTTCTTGTAGGTCGAGATCTGCCAGTGTAAAAAGCTAGTGATATTTCATGTTTTTTAGCTATACTAGAGATAATTAGCTCTCCACTCCCATATATTTTCCCTGCTAAAAAAGAAAAAAATAGGTATTTAAAAATTGATACAAATGCTTTCTAAGGTAGCAAATTAAAAAAGAACTTTGGTGAACAAATTATTTTCTTAACACTGCTGCATAGGATGCACAGTTAACTTGATAGGGGTGCAAATTCCCAACTACAAACTGTAAGCAATGCCTCAGTCTTTTGTATGATTTCTGTATTATAATTTTGGCTGTTTGTTTGTTTATTTTCTTACAGGCCCTTCACACAAGAAGAAGATGAACTCATTATGGACTTAGCTGAGAGGTTTAAAGTTGGCGATGACATCCACTTTAATAAAGGTAAAATGAAAGTAAAGAAAATTAGTTGAAATATAGAAGTGTTGTGCAGCATTTCTTCTTATACTAACCTAGGGCAATGAAAGGATTATCATAGCTGACATTCCTTTCTGTTCTGAAGAAATTATTCCCATTTTTTGGCATTCAAACTAATGTTTTGAACCCTGGATTTCTTTCTTTATCTGGAACCTCTGTGTAAGTTCTATACAAACAAACTATATTACTAGTGTTTAGTCTAAAGATTCATAATTTTTGCTGTGTAAAATGTTAAATCTTTAATTAGTACCATTTAATTTCCTTTTTGTTTGTGTGCTTTGATGGATGCTGTACATAACATTATTGTTAAAATATTTGACTAAATCATGGTTTTATTTCATTTTTGTTTGTTTTTGTAGTGTCTTACTTCATGGATCAGAGGTTAGCGAGGCAAATTTCATTAAGATGGTTGAAAAAGCTCAACCCAACATCCAGGGGTGGCTTCTGGACAAAAGAAGAGGATGAGGTAAATGGTCACACTGTTTAAAAGCCCACTGTACTACTTGTAGCTACTTGCTCCCTCTATATAGAAAAGAATGCCTAATCGGTGACCCATGATCCTCTTTTTCTTATGTTAATTGAGAGCTGCGTTGATGAGATAGCCACCTGTCAGTGACCTTCCTGGGTGGTCTAATCCCTCCTAACCAAACTAGTACAGATGCCCTTCAATACACAATTAGAATTTATTAGAATTTGTTGAATTGTTATTAATAATATCAATTATCAGTTAAATCTAAGAATAATAATATATCTGGGTTTATATAGTACTTCAGATGAAATACTGTCTCTATGTATTTTAGAGATATTATTTTTGTTATGATTTTTATTCCTCCGAAGACGGTGTCTGCAGGAGAGAGGAGATTTCCTAATGACATGCCCTTTTTAGAAGGGGGGGGGGGGGTGTTGTTATATTCGCTTCGTTCGGAACCATATACCATTTCTCTTTTATAGATTATAACCTCTTATGACTTACGACACATATTTTCATATGCAAATGTAGTAAGCTATCACCATTTTCCTCATCTTGCAGCAAGAAGTTAATATATTATTAACTTGCTTGTGATTAAACCATTGCCTATATACAGTATCATATTTAATCAACTAGTTGACCCCATATTGGTGCATTATTTCTGACTTTTAAGCTGTGCGTGAATTCCCCCTATAGGCTTGTTCAGATGTGAAGTAGTAAGCAGCTGAGCTTTTTTTTTAAAACTTGCACTAAATACTTAATAAATACTGATAGGTCCTTTTCATGCTCTGCTCCACGTTTGTGGAATTCTCTTCCAGCCTCCATTCCTTGCATCTCTGATATTACTTTGTTTAGATCAAAATTAAAAACCTACCTAATGGAAAATGCATATTCAACCTACCGGTAGTTCTTAAATTGTTACCTAATACCATCTTATGTTTCATAATTTCACTTTAAATTTGTTCTCTTGTCATTACTCTGTTTAGTTTTAATTGTATCAATATTGTAAAGCGCTTTGATATAAATGTCTTATGAAAAGCGCTATATAAGTAAAAATTATTATTAATGATTTAGCAACTGCATGCACCAAAGTTCCTACATGTATTTCCTGAGCTCTGTGTTATAAGAAACAAAATGTCAAGCATGCTGCACTTTACATCATCCATCGCCATCCATCTCCAGCCTAACCGCTCACGATGGTGGTCTCCTGCGTTCTGTATTACCTCTCTAATTTATTGAAAATATTTCATATTTCTTATCTTATTGTATGCTTCGTACATGTTTATCGAATGATATAATTGTACATGATTTTTCATTTAATTACTTTTGTAAACATTTTATTCATTGTATTTGTTATTGTTCGAAATGTTGTACTTTGACTTTGAATTTGTATATTTTTGAACGCAGAAATAAAATCAATCAAACAAACAAACAAACAAACCTAAAGCCCCACTGCACTTCTTATAGCTACTTGCTCTATGTAGCAAACAATGCCTAATCGGTGCGTGTTGTTCCTCCATGATCCCCTTTTTCTTATGATAATTGAGAGCTGAGTTGATGAGATAACCACCTGTCAGTGACCTTGCAGGGAGGTCTAATCCCCCTGGCCAAACTAGTGCAGACCGGCTCTAAAAACTGCCATGGTTTATCAGCCAAAAAAGGCTTTAGTTACAGCTCTCTTAATGTTGTTATTCCACAATTCTTTTGCATGTCTAGGCTCTGCTTAAAGGCATGGAGAAGTATGGACACAAGTGGACCAAGATAACTGAGGTTGTGAAGGGTAGACATTCATCCCAGATAAGAGACAGGTTAGTTTTAGCTGTTGGGTCGCCTTAGATTAACCCTTTCAATACCAAGTGTGATATAACTTTGGCTGGAGACTATGGGTAATGTGTGTTGTACAGATATCATATCGAGGGATCAGTGACACAAAGACGTAACTCCATTTTGGCCATTTTGAGAAAAAATGGTTTATGTGTCACTGAGCACTTGGGCCTTAAGGAGTTAAGTCTATGTTTCACTAGCCATTGACTTCAATGGGGTGTTGGGTGGAGTTAAGTATTTGTGTTTCCCGGAAAGCCTACATTTTTCTGAACATTTTGATATCAAATTCTCATTTTGGCAAAATATGGAGTTACGTCTTTGTGTCACTGAACTCCGGATATTGTATCTATTGGATTAAAGAGCACGAACATTGATTGCAGGTTTGTTTTAGATGATAGCAAAATACTTTTGAGAAACCCACATTTTAAATAAACACAAACATTATGTTTCCAGTCATCAGATGCTCCGTAACTGTACTTTCAATATTTTGGCTACGAGGCTCTTTTTGGAGGAGAGTCATGACCTCTGTACTTTAAGAACCCACTGCGCTATTTGTTTAAGAGTAGGGAGAAACCCCTGTGTAGTGGTCCACCTACAAACCCCAATCAGTTATACTGGGAGGAGAGACACATTGGAGGATTAAAGAGATTCATTTTGCCTCCCAGGCACAGTTGATGAAAAATACTTAAAGGGATTGGGTAACTTTGTCTCAGATTCTGAAACAAAATCCTGGATTCAGCTCATGCTGCAGTAATAATTATAAACCTTTAGGTCAGTTAGGAACCCCATGACTTTTACAAGCCAATAGGCTGTCTGATTATCAAGATATTTATGATTGGAAATTGAAATAAAATTTTTACGTTTTCCTAATGGTTTTCATAACACTACAGTCTATTGAGGAAAATGAGTATGGTAAAACCGGTCACTCAAAGATTTTTACTACTTTTTTGAGGCACTTCTTGATCATTTTGAAGCGCAATTTTTTTAGGGCTTCAATATCACACCATATCACAGACACTGATAACGTGTAGGACCGTGCATCTCAGATTTAACATTATTAAACGATGCCTTTAATAATAATAATAACAATATTATTCTCTCTCTCTCTCTACCTAGATGGCTGTACACTCTGAATCCCAACAACACAAAGGGAAACTACACCTATAAGGAAGACCTTGCCATCTTGCAAAATGTAAAAGCGCATGGTGTCGGTGAGTGAAAGCTTTATTATCATTCATTTTACTCCTACCCTAAAACCAGAAACCTTAGCATGCATGAATCTTTGCAATTTCCTGACGGGTTTGTTGCAGTGAAAATTTTTGCCATTTACAAATCATGAAAGTTTCATGTCGCAATAGTTCTAGTAGTACAGGAGTGTGAAGGTGGTGGAATGTAATACGTTTCCACCTTATGGTAATGCTTTGTTTACTGTTGTTGTTCATTTATCATTCATTTACTCTTGGGTTCTCTCAAGTTGGTGGGGGTCTTTTGATAATTTTCTCTATCTAACTCTATCTGTATCCAACTCTAGATTAACTGTCATGAACAGTCATCATTGATGCAATGTATCCATCTTTTCTGTGGTAGGCCTCTCTCTCCTTATCCCGCTACCCCCCTACCCCCTGCCCCCTACCCCATGCCCCCCTACCTCCTGCCCCCTACCCCATGCCCCCCTACCCCATGCCCCCCTACCCCCTGCCCCTCCCCTACACTGTAATCCATCTTAGCAGCCCATCATATCAGCCTGACTTACCCTTTAACTATATACCTCCAATATTTGATATTACTCCAATATTTGACATTACTCCAAATACTATATATGTTTGAGCATAGTATTCTGTAGGTTCCGATCTTGAAGCCTTTATGGATTTCTCAGACAATGTAAACTTCTATTCTTGGTGATAATGTCAAAATGGAAACTGTTCCACTTTTATTCCTTCAATATTTGATATTACTCCAAATACTGATATGTTTGAGCATAGTATTCTGTAGGTTCTGTTAATGAAGCCCTTATGGATTTCTCAGACAATGTAAACTTAGAAAAATTGAGTAAATAATTCTGTTTATAAGATGATGACGTGGATCCTAATCAAATGTTTGGTTGAAAGCGCTCACGTGACCAGGCATTTATTTTGCCTAACGCGTAATTTGGATAATTACCGGTCGTTATAAAACATCACCTTATAAAACATAATCTTATAAAACAAATAATACACATCATTTTGTTCGGGCATTAGTAAAATTACCCACTCGATACCTTCAAAACAGTCCAAACAACCTCCCTATAGCCTCGGGCGTGTTAGACTGTTCCAGAGGTACTTTGTGTGGGTAATTCTTACTAATGCCCTCACTGATGTGTATTATTTGTATATTGATGCACATTCCATTTACCTCATGCGATACCTCTCTCTGTACATGCAGGAAACTGGGTCACCACTGCAAAGAAGCTGAATGAGATGACTGGTATCACCCGCACACCAAACTCTGTTCTCCATCGCTTCAATTCATTGGTGAGCATAGAAGGAATCCATTGATGAAGATGGTGGTGGTGGTGGTGGTGGTGGTGGTGGTGGTGGTGGATGTTGGTGATGATGATGATGATGATGATGATGATGATGATGATGATGATGATGATGATGATGATGGTGATGGTGATGGTGATGGTGATGGTGATGATGATGATGATGAAAAAGAGGAAGGGGAGGAGAAAGAGGATGGTGATGATGATGAAAATGTTTGTGATGATGATGCCAATGATGATTTTGATGAAGATGATAATAATAATGATGCAGACTATGATGATGAAGTTAGAAAAAAACTTTAGTTCTGAGTGCTTTTCTGATTAATCCTCCAAATGCTTTGCTTTGTATGATTTGTATTGTTTCATCTTGGTCATTGAAAGAGCTTCTTTTGAGCTGCACATCAGCACAGCATGAACAAAATCCTAGATGAAATTGTCTGTTTAGATCCAGAGAGGTGTTAACTTAGATACAGTACTTAAAGCCCACTGCACTACTGACAGCTACTTGCGCCCTCTATATAGCAAACAATGCTAATTGGTGACCTTTGGTCCCCCATTATCCTCTTTTTTTTAATGTTAAGTGAGAGCTGATTTGATGAGATGAACCACCTGTCAGTGACCTTGCAGGGGGGTCTAATCCCTCCTGTAAACTAGTACAGATGGGATTTAAATACTTTTACACTGAGTTAGCACCCACCTGGCTCTCCACAGACATTTTGATCAAGTATGGACAGTCACATTTGATGGACACACCCAAGAAACTGTAATAATAACAATAACACTCAGTTTTTATATAGCGCAAATTACAATTAAGTCTCTAAGTACTATGGAAATCAAGAAGTGAATACAGAAGAAATGAAATAAGAACATAATAGCATGATAAATATCCAAACTGGAATAATAACTGTATCATACATTGTATTACATAAAAAATGGTACAAAATTCTGTTTGAAAAAGGTAAGATTTTAGCAGAGGCTTAAATAGATCAAGAGAAGAACATTCTTTGATATTACTAGGAAGTTTGTTACAAAGTTCAGGGACTGCATGTTGAAATGCTCTATGACATGTAATCTTGTATAATAACGTTCTGCAATCGTCTTCACTTCAGTTCCACAGGTTCTTCAAGAAAGCCAAAGGCATCAGCCTTCAAGAAGGTGCATCCATGGAAGTTTTGAGCAGAATGTCCTTGGTTACAATCCTGGATGAAATGATCGAGTACAGAGAGAGTCTTGGAGAATTTCCTTCAGTAAGTAAACTAATTTTTAGCTTTCATCTGCCACTATTATTGTAAAAAGATAAAAAGGACAATTCCACATCAGCTGTAACACCACAGTTACACCTTCAAAATCTTGGTCATTTTGCATAGTTTCTCTTTATTCGTTTTTAATGGGTCTATCATACCTACCAACCCTTACGAATAATCCTGAATATTCTTTTTTTTCTGGATTTCTAGGACCTGAAAATCCGTAATATTCAGAGTTTTCAAAATTTGGCTTTTTTGCTGAAAGTCACATACAGTTATAAGCACTGCACACATACAGGTATATCATCTGTTTGGAGCCACAAGTGAAAAGGGCAATAACTCGTGTATTTCAACACAGGATTAGCCCCCTTGTAGCTCAAATGTGGTCCTAATTTTGAAACTATCATAAGTTATATTAGGAGCATGAGAGCGTTTCAAAAGTGAACCTTTTCATGTGACATTACCGCTATTAACATGTTTCTACATGTGAATTCAAAGAACAAGATAGTTTTCCTCTTTTACTCAAACTCTACTTTGGATTTAACTAAAACATACACATATGTATATATACAAATAGGTTAGAAGGCGAGAAATCTTCTAACCTATTTGTATATATACATATGTGTATGTTTTAGTTAAATTTGTATGTAAACCATGTTAATCTATAATGTATGTTTCTTTGTAAAATTGTGATTGCTTTTTATATGCACGGCCATGCTGCAGTATGCCACCGTGCTAAAATAAAATATACAAACAAACAAACAAACTTCTCTTCAAATTTCAGGTGCAGGGAACTAGGAACTGGAAGCAGCTTTACAAACGTAGGAGACACAAGCCCAGAACTCCACCTCCCCCTCTCATGGCCAAGAATGCCTCTTTCATCACCAGAAGGAATGTCTTGTCTGATCTCGATAGACAGCTAATGGATGCAATCAAGCCTATAGGATGGGCCCTGCCAACCCCTGGGACATGGAGGACATTCTATGGTAAGCTGGGGTTTGGTGTAACTCGGGTAAAACTCAGGTCTAACTTGGGTATAACTCGGGTATAACTTGGGTATAACTCAGAAACTTTTAAGGGTTTTAAAGAGGAGCATCTTGTCTGAGTTGGATAAACAGCTGATGCATGCAGTTAAACCTATAGGATGGGCTTTGCCGACCCCTGGCACATACATGTAGAGGGCATTCTATGGTAAGCTAGGGTGTGGTGTAACTCGGGTATAACTCAGAAACTTTTAAGGGTTTTAAAGAGGAGCATCTTGTCTGAGTTGGATAAACAGCTGATGTATGCAGTCAAGCATATAGGATGGGCCCTGCCGACCCCTGGGACGTGGAGGACATTCTATGGTAAGCTGGGGTTTGGTGTAACTCTGGTTAAACTAGGGTATAACTCAGAAACTTTTAAGGGCTTTAAAGATGAGCATCTTGTCTGAGTTGGATAAACAGCTGATGTATGCAGTTAAACCTATAGGATGGGCCCTGCCAACCCCTGGGACATGAAGGATGTTCTATGGTAAGCTTTGGTTCGGTGTAAGTCTGGTTTAACAAGGGATACATTGTGAATTCAAGGTTGTGTAACTTCAGTTGAACTAAGATGTAACTTGGATGGTTCTAGGACACCTACCCCCTGGACATCCACCCTCCGGATAACCACCCCCAGTCCCCCTAGGACAACTACCCCAGGACAACTACCCCCTACGACAACCATCCTCTGGGACAACTACCCCATTGACAACTATCCTAGGGGGTAGTTTTTCGGGGGGTAGTTGTCCGGGGGGTAGTTGTCCTAGGTGGTAGTAGTCTGGGGGGGGGGGGGTAGTCCTAGAGGGTGGTTGTCCTAGGGGGTAGTTAACTGGGGGTTGTTATCCGGGGGTGGATGTCCAGGGGGTAGGAGTCTGGATACGAACTTGGATGGTATGTTACATTCAGGGTAATGAGACATTAATGCAAGCTGAGCTCGGTTCCTTTTTTTCTTCCTCATGCATTCATATTATTTCTGTTTTTATTTTTTACAGGAAGTAAATCAGTGAGAAGACAAAGACGTCACTATCTCTTCTCCGTCATCTTGAAGGTAAATATAAAATTCTGTTTCTCTGACTTAAAGATAAAGAGTGATATTTCAAAAAGCAAGCCCCAAATATTTGTTTTTGGGACCCGTGCATCACCAACTTTTACAGAATAATGAACGTAGATTGCCATGAGAAGTAAAACAAGTGTGATAAAACTTCATATTTGGCAAGGTCTGTGTTCTTTTACCTGTAATGGCAATCAGCTCCATGATTTCATGTGGTATATTATTTTTTCTTTCATGTAATCACTTATATATTGAATTGAATTGAATTGATTCGGTTTATTGTAATAAAAGAACATGCAGCTGGAAAGCCAAAATTGCACAATCTACAAGTAAATGTACATCACAATATACGATCAAAATATGAATGACTAAGACATACAATCATTGACATGCATAATGAAACTCCATTAATTACAGAAAACACATCAGTAACACATTGAACAGGATACATACGGTAGTCTTAACTCTGAATTTCGAAATTGTGCGTATGAAAACAAGAAATTTGATATTGAAGAATGATTGTATATTTTATCTTTGTTGTTTATTTAAAGTTTATCTATTTATTCAATGTCTAAGTCTTTCTAGGTCATCTTAGTAAATCAGGCCAGTTTGGTAAATTGTAAAATTGCATATAAATTTGTACATCAAGCAATCTTTATTTTATCCAATATTATACAACTTTTGTCCTGCTAATTCAAATAGAAAGATCTCTTTTTCCTTTGCCGTATTTTCTGGGGTAATTAAATTTTTTGTTCAAGAATATGTTGTGTAAGTTTTGCAAAAAATATTCACTCACTCAACCTTGTACAATGGTTTCTACTTGATCATTTCTATAACAGGCTTTGGATATCAACATAAAGGGCAATGAAGGCTTGCTTGCGTCCATGCTCACCAACGCACAAGGCGTCAAGGTTCTCAAGGATCACCAGCTAATCCCAGAGACCACAAGAGCTAAGGCAGAACCTGCCGAGAGTGACCCCAAGTCATCAAAGAGTGAAGCTAGGTCATCAAAGAATGCTAAGAAATCTAAGAAATCAAAGAAATCAAAGAAATCAAAGAAATCAAAGAAAAGTAGACATGAAAAGAAAGGAGATGGTGCCTCCGTTTCTGAAGTTCAACAGACAGGACATAGATCTAAACAGCCTTGTGCCACAGACTCCAAACAGGTATCAAAGGCACATGTCTTGACATCACAATCAAGTGTCGCGTTGTCGCAAGGAAATGTGTCAGTACCGCATGGGAATGTTCTGATGTCACAATCAAATGTTACATCATTGCAAGGAAATGTTCCAATGCCGCAGGCAAATGTTATGATGTCACCAGGGTACGTTCCGATGATGCAAGGGAATGTAACAGTGCCACAACATAATGTTATGATGATGCAAGGAAATATGCTGATGCCACAAGCAGGTGTTCCCACCCCACCGCCTCTACAAAGAGGACCTGGGTTTATTCCATCTAGGCAAACTGTGAAATCTAAGTTAGGTGTGAGTAGAACAAACTCTGTCTTTGGCGATGGTACTCTCAAGGTTGGGGGTGGCTATCTTGTGCCATTGCAGAACTATGTCTCCCATTTTGGGGACAATGCCCCTGTAAGAAAAGTGGTGACCCTAATGCATCCAAGAGTTGGCGGAATGGTACAAACTCCAGTGCAACTTGGTGGTTTGCCTATAACCAACCACCTACCACACCCCATTGGGGTTCCACTACCAATGCAGGGTATTATCAATAGTCCACAGCAGACTGGCTTGCCCATGGGACTGGTTCCTTTACCTATTCAACCTCCTACCATTGTTCCTCATCTTATTGGTTTACCACCAGCGGTTGCCCCGGGACCTGTGCATCCTGGTTCCAGTATTCTGCAGCCGATTGGTTTACCTATGACCAGGGCCCCTCTGCAACAGCAGTCAGGCATTATCCATGTTCCAGGGAAAGGGTTCCTTGTACCTCTCAACTGCATCAAGCAAGAGCCTGTGGATCATGCCTTCCCATCCCCAATCCTACCGAGGCAAGCAAATATTGCAACCTCCTGTTTTCCAACCAATGTCATATCTAGGCAAGGTTCAGTAAGGCACCCTGCACCCAGAAGCACAAACCCTGTGACTCTAACCCCAGGTAGTACTACAGCTTCACTTCAAGTGGAGAATGAGGTCCATGTTACCATTGGAGATATTGTTACGGCTGGTGGTGGTGCCTTCCCATCTCCAATCCTATCCAAGACAGCAAATATTGCAACCTCCTGTATACCAACCAAAGTCATTTCTGGGGAAGGAACTGTTGTATCATCGGATAGTTCAGTAAGGCACCCTGTGACTCTTACCACAGGTAGTACTACACCATCACTGCAAGTGGAAAACGAGGTCCATGTTACTGTTGAAGATGTTGATACTGGGTGGATGAGAGTCCCTGTTCAGGAGAAGCAAAGTACAGTGTCGGTGAAGCAGGCAGGACAGACATCAGTCAGCGAGACAACTGCATGCTCCATTCCACCTGCTGCAATCACTGGACAATCTTCATCATCTGCACAGACAAATGTTTCATGTGAGCCACAAGAAAGCGGAAGCTTAGAGAATCATCAGTCACCTATGGAAGGTGACAAAGAGGCTGAATGTTTAAAGGTCGAACCATCTTGTGACGGTAGCAAGTCTGTGAAATTCGACCCAGTGCTGCCAGTTCTACCCCCTAATGAATCTACCATATCTGGACTCATGGCCCTGCTCCTGGAGAGAAAACGGCTTGAGGTAAATGCAGCAAAGAGAGCAACCATCAAGAAATCAAAGAGATGGCACACTCCAAGCAATGATAGAGGAATTCTTAGGGGTCATGAAGGTCTATTGCAGGAACTATCATCTAATGAAACGGTGCAAGGAATTCCAGAAGCTGCTGGAAGTCAGAGAGTTGCCAGCAAGGGGACACTTTCAAAGCCTGTTCAAGGTGATTCTGCTGATAGTACAGGGGCTACGGTTGAAGTTGCAGCCAGCAGTAGCGAAACTGGAGAAGGAAAATGGGAGAGGTTGGTTCCTGTTCCTGTTGGTGCTTCCACGAAATCACGTAAGAAAGATGGCTACTGGGTAACAGCAAGAACTGGTAAAGAGCATGAAAAGGCTCTGAAAATCATCAGGAAAAGTGATTGGTACAAAGCTCTACAACCACGCTTCCTGTCAATGTTCCTCTGGCCAGCCTTGTTGTCCATCGTCGGGCCTCACAGAAAGAAGGTTCTTGGTCCCAAGACAACAAAGAAAATAAATCTGAAAAAGCGGGCAGAGAACCAACCCAGTGGAAGCAAGTCAGTCACTCCTACTGACGGAGGTGGTGATGAAGCAGCTAACACACAGGAAGTCAAACCAAAGCAGCGATGGAAGTGGAAGCATGGGAGAAAGACATCTAAACCACCTGTCCAGAAAACACCTGTCAAGAAATCTCCCAGAAGGACACAGGGGAATGGAGAACAGAAAGGCAAACAAGGTTCAAAGTGGAAGGATGCTGCCAAAATGGATGGAGTGGCACGCAGAACGAGGAGTGCATCACAGAAAAAGAATCCGACCACACCTAATGGTCAAGACCAGAGGAGACGGCTGACTTACGTTGATGATATTCCATCCGATTCTGACAGCGAAGGGGAAGAATATCCCGTAGAGACTCGCATTCCCACAGGTAAAGAAGTGCACCCACAAGTGCTCATGGCCTTCGGATATCCCATGGTGGGGAAAGTGATCGAGGCAACAGAGCCATCATTACTTCATCAATCACATGAGGGAGTTGGCACATCGTCAGGTCCATCAGAGACCCTTCAGCCTTCACAGAAGCCTTCCGAAGACAGTGTCTCTGCGTCTCCAAGGAAACCTCAAAGTGCACAAGGCAGCCAAGATACAAGATCTCCTAAGAGCAAGAAGAGACTCTTGGAAGATTCCAATGTCACTGAAGCATCACCTAAACGGACAAGAAAGGTTTAGGCATTGACTTACTCGACTTAAGTCGTCCACACCATCACTGGGATGTATAATGGCTTCTGTCTCACAACGGCTTGCCACACCTTCCTATCCTCTGTCAGCCTAGTGGCTTTAGTCAGGGAGTCAAGTTGTATGGATTCAATTCAGATGTGTTGAGTTGCTTCCTTTAATTTTGTTTAACTGAAAAGCTTTTGATTTGCTTTCAAGTAGAACTTACCCGCTGCCATTGGAATTCCTGACAAATTATTTTTGTCAAGTATATTCTATGAGTGTACCCATTTGTTCACTAACTTTCCTGTCAGTCATGATCCCTTCACTTTTATTGTGAGTATAAAATTGACCTTGTTGTAATCGATATCCTACATACTAACTGTCCCCTGTTCATACAGGCAGTTGTAGTACTGGTAGTTATGGATTTACTAATTGTTGCAAGTATTTCCTCATCATAAGAACTTTTCTTGCCTCTCTCAAGGTAGTTATCGCAGATGATCTAGGTATTTTAAATTCCTCCTTCCTTTTTAGAATATGAAATCAAGACCATTTACTTTTAGAGCACAGTAGTTACTGAACATGTTTAGCAAATGGATGATGTCAACCATATAACAGTTAAACCTGTGGGTGTTCTTTGGCAGTTTTGTTCGATACCTGAAAATGTTGACATGTCATTGTAAATACATGTGTGCAAAGGAACTTGATAAAGCAGCTTTATTGTGTTGTTGTTGGGTGCATTGTAAAAATAAAAAAATTATATTTATGTTGAAAAACTCAGATATTCTACAAGGCAGTGCTAAAAGTAGGTTTGAGTTAACCTGTATGTTTTAAGCATGTTAATTGCATTTTTTTTTCTGTGCCAAAGTGTATGAAACAGTTTGGGTAACAATTAAAAAGTAATAATTGTCCATGCTTTTCCCCCAAAATAGGCTGATTTTTGTATCTACTTATGGACTTACAGACCCGTGAGCTATTTTTTTTAGGATGAAATAAAAGTATTGTTCCTTCTGAAACTGAATTTGATTTGTATGGTTTTATCATCATGAGAATACATTTATTAGGCTGATATAAGCTTTATTTTTACAAAGGTCAATCATTTTCATAATGCAAATTTTCTATATAAGAGTCTTCATTAATCAAAAAATTAAATTTGATAGATTGGCCTAAATATTTGATGTGCTATTCGGAACTCCATAGGGTTGTTAATGTTCAATTGTAATGATGTTTGTAATGATAAACCTCTGGATGAAAAATCTTTATAGATCATTGACACTTCAAAATATTGTGCTGTAATTCGTAGGTTTAATAAATGAAAGATTTTGTCTGTTGAGAGGCAAAAAGAGGTTAAATCTTTGTTAAATGATGTGAGTTAATGCCCTTCTGGCTCTCAGCAGATGATTTTTTAAAGGCATTGTTTAATGATGTTAAATCTGAGATGCATGGCCTACGTGTTATCAGTGTCTGTGATATCGTGTAATATTGAAGCCCTACAAAAATCGTGCTTCAAAATGATCATGAAGTGCCTCATAAAAGTACAAATCTTTGAGTGACCGGTTTTACCATACTCATTTTCCCCAATAGACTGTAGTGATATAAAAACTGTAAGGTAAACTAATGAAATTTCGATTTCTAATCATAAATTTCTTGATAATCAGCGGGCGATCGGCTTGTAAAAGTCAAGGGATTCCTGACTGACCTAAAGGTTTATAATTATGATTGCAGCATGAGCTAATTAAATCCAGGATTTGTTTCAGAATCTGAGGCAATATGTTACAGAGTCACTTTAACTTAATCCATGCAAATCACTGCTACCATGTATGATGCGATCCTCTTTATAAATGACAGCAGCTATTTATTTCATATGAAATGAAATGGTATCTTATATGAAATGAAATGGTATCTTATAAATGGTCTTATATATAGTCCAGGAACTGCATGAATGATTTAAAATGAACTATGTACAGGAAATCAGCTGATTGGAGTTATGACATCCGAGTAAACCATGTTTCTTGAAACCATAAAACTTAAATTTTGTTTGATTTTCTTTCATTTGGACTATGGAGGAGTGATGGTGGATATGAGAGGGAGAGAGGGGGAGGGCTAGAAGAATGAATGTAAGGAGAGAGAAAGAGAGAGGGAAAATGAAAGGAAGGAATAGAGAGAGGGTGTGAGAGATGGGCCCTAGTTGGGGCTGAGGCAGAAAGAGAAGGGGTGAGGAGGAAAGAAGGGGAGGGGGAGAAAGAGATAGGAAAGGAGAAGAGAATGAGAGCAGATTAAGCACAGCAAAACACTATTTTGGTGCAATTGTATAGGTCCTACTTGATCAAACTAGTTATATAAAATGTCCCAATTATGTCCGTGCATCCCAACATGTCACAAAATTTCAAGCCCTATTCATTTTCATTCTTGAAATACTTTTTATTTTTGTTCATTAGAATTTGTTTGCATAAACCACTTATATCTGACGTTATCATCAACCATCACACCAAGGGAGAATCCTAAATTATAGAGTAGGGCCAAATATAAATATAAATTTCCATCACAATACATTTCAGGTACAACTAAGATATGACGAAATACAACATGATTACTCGTGATCACAATTAATTAGAATCATTACAGTTGATAATTAAAATGTAATTTCACATTTTAGAGATTCCCGACACTTTGGGTAAATTTGAGAGATTCCCGACACTTTAGTTAAATTTTAGGAACTGAAGAAAAGGCCTACTCTTTGAAAACGGGCAATTTAGAGGAGTTCCCCTGCCCATCATTATCTTCTTTCATTTCTTCCTTTCTTTTCTTTCTTTTCTTTCTGTTTTTCTTCTTTCCTTTCTTTCTTTCTTTGATTCTTTTCTTTCTTTCTTTGATTCTTTCTTTTATCTCTTCATTTATTTATTTTACTTTTTTTATCAAGACTAGGCCTAGCTGACCTTTTCGTCTCCCCTTTTTAGTTTTAGAAGGCAAAGAATATCTTTGCCTTCTAAAACTAAAAGGCCAGGGGAGACGAAAGTGCCTCTTAGCATTTATGAATTTTAGCACTCGCAACCGAGTCCGCAAACATCCTGACGACAGCGCATCCTTGTTATTGTTTACATTGTTTCTTTTCACGCTTGTAACGGTCGACATATGACCCGACCGACTTAAACCAGCGGTTCCGCTTCCCCCACGCGACCAAACGCTACGAGGCTTCGGCATTTCTAGGGGGTCTCCAGCGCTCATCCAGCCCATCCGCAGCCCGCTATAGTCTAGTCCGCCAGGCCAGGGGTCTTCACAATCCAGCTTGTGCTTGCATTGATGATAGAAGGCGTTTGCGATGAATTTAAGTTCTTGATCGATTTGCCAATTAGAAGCCTAACTTAGCTGATTATTGACGTTTCTCCAACTCCAGCTTCAGGTCCAATAAAGTTTTGACTAGCCTCAAAGTGATTTGGTAAGTTATCTACTTTCGTTTAGATCTAACTTTTTTAGGGCTTCGAAATTTAAAAAAAATATGTTCATGGGGACGCGAAGTGTTATTCACCGAAGGCCGAACGAAGCTCATTGCGAGCCCGACAGATGCGGGCTGGATCTTGATCTCTATTCCGCATCGCGTTGAATTGGGATAGAACATAGAAAACTAATATATGGTAATGGTAATGGTAATAATGGTTTTATTAAAAATTCATTTGCAGCCAGATGGTTGAATTGCAGAACTTTGTACATTGTAAAAACATAAATATTTGTACAAACATAAAACGTATTAAGACATAGATCTATCAGTATCACGCAGTGATTGAATTTTCTAAATAAATCAGTGTAGATCTAGGTCTAGACTTCTACACATAATATACAAATTAATACAATTCATAAAATTCGTCATAGGGCTGGAGGGAAATATAGAAGAGAGGTAGGGAGGATAATAGAGACAGACAGAGAGGGAGAGAAAGAGTGAAAGTGAGAGAGGGAGAGAGAAAGAGAGACAAAGCGAGAGATAGAAAGAGAGATATATATTATATAGAAAGATCTATATATAAAAGATAATGCTGAGGATGAGAGTGTATATCAGACATATCAAAAATAAGGTAAAAAGTACAATTTCAACAGAGAGAATACTGGTTGTAAAAATTGATAAATTACATTTTACATTTAGACTACATTGGTGAGTTTAATTATGGATAACATTATATTGTAAATTGATCGGTAGGTATGCAATCAGATGAGAGACATGAAATATGGTAATTTTGAGATTTTTCTTGTAATAAATATGTGGTAAGTATGTTTCAATCATTACAAAAGTTAACAATGGTAATCTTGATTTGCCGTATTATCATTTTCATTAATCAATTATCAAGGTTGTACAATCGTCTTAGTTAAAAAGTTATATACTATTTCACATAAAATAAAATAATTCTACAGCACCTCTACCTCATCACTATGGGGATAAGTTTACATGTTATAAAAATGTGGACAAAGTGCATGATCATTACTGTGAATTTAGCAAGTCAATAAGGTAGGGAACTGGACTGTTACGAAATCGTTTGGTTTTACATTTTAACTGTTCTCTGGTATTTGATTTGCGTAGGCTTCTAATGTTCTTACAAGGAGGTATGAGGTAAGATACCTTCTCGTTTGATATCAGTTTCTCTGCAAAGCTCAAACACAGTTCCTTCCTTCTGTCAGCCAAAGAAGACAGATTCATTAGATTTAGTGCTGTCTCATATGACTGGTAATTAGGTCCCAAGATTATTTTCAGAGTTCTTTTCTGCACCCTTTCTAGTCGATTTACTTGTTCTTTAGTTAGGCCTCCATTCCACACCGGCGAGGCATACTCTACGAGGGGTCTGAGGAAACCAGTGAAGATGGTACAGAGATCTTTGATCGGCAGTCCGTGACCTTTCAGGATCCTAATGAGGTGTATTCTTCCATTTGCACGTTTTATCATGAAATCTACATGATCACTCCATTTTAAATCACAGCAAATATGGACTCCTAACAATTTGACAGACTTGGATTGCTTTAGAGGATGCTGATCAATTTCTAGTGACAGTGGTGTTGGAGGCTTTTTCATAAAACACACCTGCATACTTTCACATTTAGCAGGGTTAAGGGACATTCCATTTGACGTAGACCATTCGGCAAAATGTTGAAGTGTTGCTTCCAATAGAATTGACTGATCTCCAGCGAATCTCGTGTCAACAACAGTGACATCATCAACATACTTCCAATATGCTATATTACTATCACGTAGCGCATTGTTGATGACGATTAGGAACACATTGGTCCAAGTTTGGTTCCCTGAGGTACCCCTGCTTTCATAGTCACCCACTCTGATGTGACACCTCTGTAGCGTACGCATTGAGTCCTTTCTGTAAGAAAATCAGCTATCCAGCGGATCAATGTAGGTCATTGAGATCATCTTTTGGATGGCAATCGTGTGGTCTATGCGGTCAAACGCCTTGCGGAAATCTGTCATCACAAGAGTGGAAACTGCCTTGCTTTTCTCCGCGTGTTGATAAAGGCAGTGCAATACATGTAGGTCAACTAGGCAGTGCGTCGTTGATAATCCCTTTATATTACCAAATTGTTTATTGTCGAGCTGCGACCCGATGTACTGCATCAGCCACTTCAATATGTCAATCCAATTGCTGTTCACTTTGATGAGGCAGAGTTGCAGACTCTAGCTCTTTATATTAGCGGTTTAATGTACAGTAGGGGGCGTTTCATGAAACAATTAGTCGGTGGTTTTCACCGACTAATATCATCACCGATAATTTTTTTTGTCACCGACTATTTTCCAGGCCTGTGATTATAGTCATGCAGCGCTGACTAAATTGTCGGTGAACATGATATTAGTCGGTGAAAACCACCGACTAATTGTTTCATGAAACGCCCCCCAGATTCGTAAATCACAACATTCATATTGTGGTGTCAGTTCTGATTTATGTGGTTTACCACTAATTTGAGAACAATTTAATTTATGTGCACTAAAGTTTCCATGTTTACAGTAATTTATTTGTTAGAGAATAAGTAACTCCAGGGATCGAGCTCCGACGTCAGTGATTGTGTATGAGCTCCTTGGAGTTAGAGAATCGGTAGAATAACTTAAAGACAAGTTATGGTCATGCGATTGCATTGTGAAAGAAACGTGGAATCGATCAGAAAAGGTTGATCATCTGTGTACTTGCAAGGTTCTGGAATCATCAAAATGATAAGATATTTTGCCCAGTCTTGGTAAAGTTACAAGCACTGTACACAGAAAGATGTATATGGGACTACGCATACGTGCGCGACACGTGCGTTTATCTCTTACATCCCAATAGATAAACTAATTTACCAAATAGACTATATCAATAGTAGGCGGTTTCCCAACAATATTTTTATCATCATGTATTAGTATAGTGAAAACATATTCTTTCACATGCTTGGTAATAAGAGCTTCCATTTCACTTTTTGAAATTGGGGCGTTTCAAATACTGGTCTTTACCTTTAAGGAAAATGTAAAGCTATGGAAATGATCAATCGTCCTGATCATCCATTTTAAATTTTGGAATCTGCTAGAACTTTAATAATAATAGCCCAATAATAGTCCACTCCAAATTTTATTACACCGAATCGGAAATTCTTTTTTCCCAATTGGTCGTGAGCCCGGCAGCCACTGCACTGAGCAGCACCAGATCAAAATTAGAAGTAGAACTAGTTTTAATTCATCATAAAATGTAGATGTAGCAATTAATAAGGGTACAAATTCAATGTAGGTGAAGTCGATTCCAATGATTTATAGTTACGTTTTTATTAAACTTCAATAATCTATGATTGATTTCATCATAAAAATGCTCAGTCAAAACCCAATTTATGGTCACAAACTCTGCAACAGAGTAATTAAGTAATGAAAAGTGTAATTGAGGTTAATTAGATGATTCAACTGTTGCATTTTCACAGAAAAGATATTGATCCATGCCCTCATAATCATATGTACATAATGTAATAAAAGTAAGCCCTACAACTTACAAGAACTACTAATATATCTTTTGTAATGGCAAAAATCCTTACATTTGTACAGACCAACAACATAAAAGATTGATAATTATTGGTACAGTGTGGTTTTCAACAGGGTGGATCAAATATGAGGCTAATGAAATGCAATCTAAAACTTTAGCTTGATTGCTTAGATTATGGTTAACAATTACCGGTATGAAAATGTATTTAATTGAAACTTTTGATGATTTACATTACAGTTCAGACACATTGGGTCTCTTCTACTATTTCAGTACTTGGCTACCGTACTTGTGTCAGGCTACTTTGTAAGAAGCCATCAAGTCACTCAGCTAGCAAGGCAAATATTTTACATAGCAAAGAGTTTTTTCCTTTTTTTTTAAAGTGATGTTATGTAACTGCCATCTACGATACCTATTTGAAATTAGCATTAATGTTAATCATGGATTTTTCAGTTGTGTTTGTTTTTTCCTTATATTCTAAGACTCGGACGTATAATATGCAAACATTCAACTATTTCCAAAACCTTTTCAAAATGTTAACTTCTACCTTTAAATCACCCTTTTTGTGACTGCAACCTTGGTGAAGTGGAGAGAAAGTGAATGCATTGTAGTAGCAGATGTTTTGTAAGGGAGGCAGGTGCAAAATCTGCTTCTATGCAAATCAAATTCAGTCACTGTGTATCCTGTCTCCATAGCAACGAGTTGAACACTTTAAATTCATTCATCATCTTTATCTGTAAGAGATGACATACTGAATCACACACTCATATTAATGCCTTATACTCACTACCTCATACAGTGTATAGCCTGACATACACTCTTGGGTGCAGTCCATATAAATATGTGGATGTACATAATACTAATAGCGATATTTAAATTGGTGCATTTACACTCGTATGTGCGCTTTTTTGTGTGTGTTTTATTTGTTTTAATTTTTGTTATAGTCTATACACAATGCATTGATTTACTTATTTACTGAATGTATTTAAACAAATATTGAGAGACAGTGGAATACTTACATGTATGCTTCATAATTAGGGGGTCCAGACAACTCGCCACAAAGACAATCCGCCCCAAGACAACCCGCCACAATACCCTGGACATCCCGCCACAATACCCTGGACAACTCGCCACACTTTTTCCCATCATGATTTATAGATCTAAAATGAAATGAAATTGTCATTTTTCAATGATGTTTGTGCTTTTATAATCACAGTCATTACAAAGAATAAAGAATAAAGTTGATTTCCCTAATTGTAACAATAATATATATTGAAATGAAATTGTCATTTTTCATGATTTTCGTGCTTTTATAAACACAGTCATTACAAAGAATAAAGTTGATTTCCCTTGTAACAATAATATATATTGAAATGAAATTGTCATTTTTCATGATTTTCGTGCTTTTATAAACACAGTCATTACAAAGAATAAAGTTGATTTCCCTTGTAACAATAATATACTTTTGATCTAGAACAGCTGCATTTTTCTGTCCCAGAATTTTTTAATGGTAGGATACTGGAAGCACTGGCGTACTGATTGGGGGGGGGGGGGGGGGGGGGGGGGGTGGGCAGTTGACCCGCGAAATAAAATTGGAATGTGGTTTATTTCTAGATTTTTTGGGTTAGTTTCGTCAGAGGCGGCATTCTTGGTTGGGGGGGGGGGGGGGGGACACTGTGCCCCCACTTTTCCAAGTTCCCCTAAAGTGCCCCCTTATCCTTTGTACATGTCCTTTTCCCTTATGATAATTTGTAATGATGGTAGGAATTCATGGAAGGATAGGCCTACTGGAAGCACTGGCGTACTGATGGGGGAGGGGGCAGTTGACCCAATAAAATTGAAATGTGGTTTATTTCTAGATTTTCTGGGTTAGTTTCGCACTTTTGCCCAGTCAGAGGCGGCATTCTTGGTTGGGGGGGGGGGGGGCAATGTGCCTCCACTTTTTCAGGTTCCCCTAAAGTGCCCCCTTATCATTTTGTACATGTCCTTTTCCCTTCTGATAAGTGCCTACTTTTCTTAGATGTTTTAATTATAATGTTACTCATAATTACATAAAAGAACTTTTCAGTCTTTCTTCATTAGATTGTCTTTAATATTCATCATGTAATTTTTCAAATGGGACCTTATACTTTTAGCTCGCTTGCTCGAAAATCGATATTCAGTCCATCACACCAAATTGCGAAGTACGTTGCTTAAACAATATGTTGTTCCACGTAAAGAAATAAACAAATATTTATGTCATTCGTGGTAATGTATTCACAATCTTGACGAAGGCGTAGGCCTTTATACAAATATCTAAAAATGGTTTTTATTATTGTTGATGTGTCCCTTTGTAGGTGCCCCTTTTTCAGAAATCCTGCCATTCTTGCGATCATAGGCGCCAGAAGTGGGGGCAGGGGACTCGCAATAAAGCAGTATAATTGATTACTATTTAGTAACCAAAAAGAACATACAAAAATAATAAAACATAAATTGAATCAAATTAAAATGATATTCCATTCAAAGAAAAGGAAAGTGAACTGGAATTAAAACATACAAACATGGTATATCTAGCGTTAAGCAATTAAGAAACCTCGTAAAATTCATAACAGTTATAATACAATTTTTTTTGTTGGATGCTGAAAGGTGTGGTCCTATTTTTGTTACTAAAAGTGTAATAGGCCTACTCGTAGTGGTAGACAAACCAAACCACGTGATATTTTAGACTTATAACTTTAAACTGTATGTAGGGTATACTTGGTCTTTAGCTCATGTTTATTGTGTTTTAGAAATATAAAAATGTATAGGTATATCATGTCTATGTATTTTATTATCATATCTTACTTTGTTTTATATATTTTTCTGTATTGTGTTGTAAATATGTGGTGCTATCATACCCCTGAAGGGGGTCCATAGAGTCAAATGAAATGTTATCTTATCAGATAAAAGATTGATTACAAGAAAAATGTGGGGTTAACAAAAAGGGCAATTAGCCTTATTAGCGTCAATCCCTTAGCAAGTATATACTGTATTGTTGAGAAAAGAAAAAAAGGGAAAGGGAAAGCAGAGGGAACCTGAACACAAAGAAGAAGAAAAAAAAAGGAAGGAGATACGCGAAGTACATTAACTTAAACGTAATGTCATTTATTTTGGCTGGAATACAATGATAGAATATGGGATTTATACAATCGTTTAAAAATACTAATTTAATTAGAGTTTTTCATATTAAACGGGATATTTTTCCATACAAAGCTAATGCACAATCAAGTGTAATCTTTTAGTTGTTACTTTGTAGGCCTATAGGCGAGCGATAATTTCGCTGAGGTAAAAAAAAGGTAATATTAGAATGTAAAGATACGCCAAAGATACATAGCAGCATATTCCTACCATTAAAAAGGTTCCTGAGACATAAAAATCGAGAGGTTATACGGCGATCGTAGTCGTAACTCGTAGTCGTACGCCTGGCTTGGGTTCGTCCAAAATAGATTCTTGTTGCAAGCGCAAGGAAAATCATCTTTATTCTTTAGAACAGCTCTCAAAATACTCACAATTTCCATGTTTCCTGTAATAACTGTGTTTATAAAAGCACAAAAATCACGAAAAATGACAATTTCATCTAAGATGAGGGATTTTAGATCTAGAAATCATGAGGGGAAAAAGTGTGGCGAGTTGTCCGAAAAGGCTGTGGCGAGTTGTCCAGGGTATTGTGGCGGGATGTCCAGGGTATTGTGGCGGGTTGTCTTGGGGCGGGTTGTCTTTGTGGCGAGTTGTCTGGGATTCATAATTAGATATCAATCTCATCAAGCAACATGACTTACATTTTTTCTTCATTATTTTTCAGTGAGATGAGTCCATAATCATGACAATTGATAAAGTAAAGTCGTCTCTGAGTTCGGCCTCTCCACCGATCCATGTCCATGTTGACCAGGAGACACCTGTCCATGTCCATGTCAAGAAAGGAGCCAAGAAATCAGCTACTGCAATTGCAGTAGAGGTAATTGTAGCATCCTAATTATTAAAAAGGAAGTCCACCCTGATATTAAATTGATATGAATACAAATTAAAAAAAGAAAAGAGAAACGGGTCATTGAAAGTAACATGTCAGTGAAAGTTTGAGCAAAAATCCAATTAAATAAGAAAGTTATTAATAATTATTATTAAGGACCGATCAATTAAACACAGATTTGCAACTCTGTGACGTATCTTCCGTGCTCCCTTTCAATTTGCCCTGTACTATAAAAAAATAAAAAAATAAAATCAATTTTTTTTCAATCATGCATTCATCCTACGTATAAGTTAGGCAACATGGTTCATACAACCTCTGCATGAAATAAAATAAATCTATTCTGTCATCAATTACTAAGAAAATGAAAGTCTATTCTTCAGAGCAAATTGGAGCAGAGCTTTCAAGATAAGTCACAGTGTTACAAATTTGTGTTTCACTGATGACAACTTCAAAAATTCATAACTTTTCTATTTTTGTTCAGATATTACTCAAACCTTCACTAATTTGTTTCTCGATCTTATTCGTCTGCTTTTATAAAACCAAGTTAATATTCGGATGGACTTCCCCTTTAATGCAGATTAAAATAACATTTTCCCACCTTGAATCTATTTAAATTTTTTTATTTTATTGCTTTTATTTTAGAAATCTACATTATTTAAGTGTTAAAGAGCTCTCATATATCTCTTCAGAGCTAAATAGTCAACTTTATTTTATCGACTTTTTACTCATTTTGGGGAGGAATACTTCATGGGGTTGAGCACAGTCATGAATTCATTGAATTTTTGTTGTTGATGGGTACATTTTTAGATCTTATAAACAATTCTGGATGATTTATATCCAGTGTACAGTTATTTACAAATGTAGTAGCATTGAAATTATATAAAGTATACGCCTTTCTGGCTTAAAAGTAGGTTAAAAGATTGATAATTTACCTTTTCCCTATGTATTATTGTAGTGTGCTGGTCTGAAAATTCTCAAATATTGTTTTAACAATAGATAGTTGGAGATAAATTGTGTGCATAAGAATAAAAATGCATACCTGTTTATCTGACATACTCATAAATGACATGTATATTTAGATTCTGATGCCTTTTTGATAGTGTAGTTCTCACTATTATAAATTCTGTTTTTGACTTGTAGGAGAAGCTCAAAGCTAGCAAGAATCGTTTCAATGTAACATTAGGATCAGCTGGGAACCTGCGACCTTCAAGCAGCGCAAGAGGACCGTGGGTGCCTGCACCAGGCAAGAGCACCAAGGGACAGAAATTCAGCTGGAATGTAAGGATGATGATAGTGATGATGATGATGATGGTGATAATCATGATGTTGATGGTGATTTAATTCTCTTTTTATTCATCCAAATTCACAAGAATACATGGAAATTTGTTTTGGTCACATATTGTAAAAATACGTAAGATATATATGAGAAACTATATCGTTGTATTTATAATCATAGAAGAACCATCAAATAAAAGGAAGACAAAATAGACATATTCTAGTATTACTCATGGAAAATGATGAAAATCGATGTGAAGGAAGGAAGGAAAAAAAACCATGCCAAGTGGATACTTGGGCCCAATTGCTTCTCACTCCATTTGGTTGTACAAACGAACGGAGTATGGAACATATGAGCCCATATATATATATCGGCTTGTCCAACATTTCAATGAGCGCATTCTTCTTCCAGACCAATGACAATGATGGATAATGATGGTGTTGATGATTATGATGGTGATACTGGTGATGAGAGTGATGATGAGGCTGATTATGATGGTGGTGAAGATGATGATGGTGGTGATGTTGATAATGGTGGTGGTGTTGATGACAACAATCAAGATGATGATGATGGTGATAATGATGAAGGTGGCAGTTCTGTTAATCATGGCATGGATTAAATGTAAAGCTTCTTGTGCTAAGGATTTGAAAAGCTAAATATTGATACTTCTCAGAGCAAGCTTTCATGATAAGATACACAAGCATCCAAGAAGTTTCTATCAATCAGATTCATACCTATTAACAGTGCATGCATATGGAGCAAAAATGTAGATTGGTGGTTGAATTAATCTTCCATCACCACTACCCCTACCCCACCCTACCAATTACTCAAATGACATCAAGACTCTCAACTGAAGCTTTTAAAGCAAACATGCACACTACGCAGAGCGCCACAACATATCAAGGGTTCAGTGACACAAAGACGTAACTCTATATTTTGCCAAAATGAGTATTTGATATCAAAAAGTTCAGAAAAATGTGGGCATTCCATGCAGGAAACACACAGACTTAACTCCACCCAACACCCCATTAAAGTCAATGGCTAGTGAAACATATACTTAACTCCTCAAGGCCCAAGTGCTCAGTGACACATAACCACTTTTTCTCAAAATGGCCAAAATGGAATTACGTCTTTGTGTCACTGACCCCTTGATATCCACATTGTTCACTGATTACAGGGAGGTGGTGCGAGGCTGGACATCCAGCCCCCGACCAGGGATGGATCCAGCTCTACGATGAGGATGGAGGATCTAAGAGACGGGGATAACAGGGAGGACGAACAGTACAGAGATTATGAGGACCGTATAGGCACCCTCATGACTGAAGTCGGCTCTCTCAAGACACAGGTAATAAGGTTTTTCTTCCATTTTTGCTTTTGTTCCCCTTTATTTTTATACTTTATATTCCATGTTTTATTAATCCTTGTTTTTTAAATGCATTTAAATCCCCTCTGTACTACTTGTAGCTACTTGCTCCCTCTACATAGAAAAGCAATGCCTATAATTGGTGACCATTGGTCCCCAAAGATGCTCTTTTCTTATGTTAATTGAGAGCTGAGTTGATGAGATAACCAGCTGTCCAGTGACCTTGCAGTGTGGTCTAATCCCTCCTATAAACTAGTACAGATAAGCTTTAAGACATGTGTACATTTCACGTCATTTATATTGTATTACAATCCATCATAATTTATGTTGATACTATGTGATGTTTAATTTGAAACGAAAAAGCATTAATAAAAAGAATGTCCCCTGGATTCCTGTTGAGTACTAGGCACTAGATACTCCTAGCTAGATCTATTAAAAATGCATATTAAGTCAAATCAATTCGGTGGATCAAGACCATGTCAGACATAGGGCAACTACCTAAACTAAAATCACTACAGCAAATAAAAACCAATGTTGAATATTAAAGGACAACAAGAATTAAGCAATATTATGTAAATTTTGAAAATGTTATTTAATGCACTGAGCCCTTTCTACACCACCAAGTTCCCAAACTTGCATCTTAAGTACATGCATGGTCAGCTCTGTGTCTCTGCCTTCAAATTGACTCAGGAGGACCCCGGTTCAAAACTGAGTTCTGTATTTTGTAACGTAATGCTACAGGTCGGTCCCCAGATCTTAATTAGCATATCTGATTGACACACATCTGTAAAAACCAAATTACAAACACATAAAGACACACACAATGTGTTCTCTGGTATCAACAGTCAAAATGCATGAACTCGATTTGAATTTGAAGAAGGAAGCCAAACTCTTCATATCCCAAATGTATAAAAAGCCAGTTTGAATACTGGGAGATTTAAATCATCTGAAGTTTTCTAAGGATTGATAATATACAGTCAAACCTGTCTATAGCGACCACCCACAAAAAGTAGTCTTTGTAGACAGGTGGTCTTTGAAGACAGGTTCTTTTAGTACATATTTCAATGAAAAACCATTTTCAAGGGAAACAAAAAAATGTGGTCTGTGTAGACAGGTGGTCTTTGTAGACAAATGGTCACGAAAGCAGAATTGACTGTAATTTCAACTTTTTGTGATTCTTATAGAGAGAGGTGGAGAGGAGCAAGCGAGCAGCAGACAGAGCCAAGGAGGAGCTGAAACTGTCCAGGAGGGTCCTGGAGGAGCAGGAGGAGGAGCTCCTAAGCTTCAAGGAGGAGCTTCATATAACAGAGAAGGAGAATAGGCATCTCAGGAAGTCCATGGAGCAAATTAAAGAAGATGCAGACACGTCAAGGTAAGAATAATAATAATATTAATTCCACTTTTATGTAGCTCTTAATACATCTATGATGTCATTGGTCATTGGATTCGATACTTTCCTGCACACACTGTGTGCACAATCTCCACTCCCTGGGGAGCATTCCAGCCATTCGTTACATGACGCTCAAAAACTGTTTGATCAACAATGACGGTCGCATTCTACCGGGTACCCACTTATTCTTTGGTCACTTGATTCTACCCCAACATTTTTCATATGATCCCATTCCCAGTTTGAACCAGGGGGCAATTTATTTAAACCTTTTAAAGTCTAACTTCTTGGACATGCCATTAAAACAGGTGTTATAGAATCAACACACGTTTCTATGGGATGTCCATGAACTCAGACTTTGGGCGGTTTTGAGAAACTGGACCCAGGCTCCTAACTTTGTGCTACATTGTTATGGAAAGCTGATATAAACATTGCAAATTGGAGTTGCCCTAGATTTTAAATGTTTAGCATAACGCAAAATAGGGTATTGATAGGGTACCGTAAATCTCCGTGTATAAGGCGCACCTGTGTATAAGGCGCACCCCTATTTTGGGGAAGAAAAAAAAAAAAAAAAAAAAAAAAAAAAAAAAAAAAATCGTTTTTTGTTGTTTTGTTGTTGTTATTGTTTTGTTGCCGAAAACCCACCAAATAATAGTAACAATGTCGTTGTAGAAGAATGTGTGTAAGATCATTAATGTAAATTAAAAACAGGTCCAGACTCTTAAGGCTTCATGATACCAAGTGTCCCACACCAGCCTCATCACATCAGCTAGCAGAAGCACTGTGTTCTATGCCAAACATCAATAGTCATGCATGATATGAATAGAATCCTCTAAATTTCTGACAATAGAGTACCTAGGATAGAACCTTGTGGTACACCATTTGTTATAGAAAAAAAAATTGAGGAATTATTAAAAACTACATTTTGAGATCTATTAGAAAGATTACTTTCAAACCAAGATGACAGACAAATTTGAGTGTTGTTGTAGTTTCCGAGTGGTGAGTCAACACACTGATTACTGAGCTGGGAGACATTGCCAGGCATAGCGCCATAAATCGAAATCGGGAAGGGAAAAAAAAAAAAAAAAAAAAACTTTTTTTTTCTGTATCTGTGTATAAGACGCACCCCCGATTTTCAAATTTTTTCGGCGCCAAAAAAGTGCGCCTTATACACGGAGATTTACGGTAATAAATACCACTATGAACATGTATCACTGTGATTCATAATGCCAGTAAAACTAGACAATGTGAATGAAGAGTAGAATCAAGTTGATTTAATGTTAAAAGCTGATGCACTTTTCTTTGTATCAGTTGTACTGAGTAGATATGTAAACCTTTTTGCTTTCTACGCTTCTAAGCTTGACCTGCAAAACCGACCTTTGAGAGTAATATGGATAACTCAATCAACATTTCTTGTACAATCTCATCACTCTAAGATTGGGGAAGAGTCTTGCCAGCTCTGAGAGAGACCAACTCTTGAAGAAGCTTGTAGAGACCGAGATGGATGCCAAGTCAGCTGCCTATCAAGTGGATGAACTGAGAGAGGTGGTTCAAAGACTACGAGAGGTGAGAAATAATAATAATAATAATATTGGATATTTATATAGCGCACATATCCACCTTGCATGGTGCTCAAGGCGCTCCTACTGTTACCCTGGCTCTGCTAGGTAGCCGATTTCGGCGCTCACAGCATTCAAGTAATTGCTTCCTACCGGTACCCATTTAACACCTGGGTGGAGAGTGACAAATGTAGAATAATATCTTGCCAAAGGACATTAGTACCATGGTGGGACTCGAACCGCGGACCCTGTGATCCACAGTCCAACAACTTTTCCACTAGACCACAACACCTCTACTGAAAATGAAACTATAGAACACTGTGTGTCATATGGTAAAATGAGTCTTGTGCATAAGTCAATACCCTGTGCAGAGCCTTGACAGGACCCTTTCACAGCCAGGGCTTCCTGGCTAGCTTTTAGGGCTGATGGGATCACTGATCAAGAGTGATTGAGGGTGATTTAATGTGTTCATGGAAAGGAGCAATTGATTGTTGCGCATTGTCATCAATAACAATTGACAGTTTTTGTTATAAGCTAGTGAAATCCTTGCTTCTGATTGGTTATCAGCAGGTTAGTCACTGATTTTTGTCATTTGTCATTGAAAAAAGGCATTGTGAAACGGGGGTGAAATAGGTCCCTAGTCTTTTTCCTGAGATTTTTTTGGTAAAGATACCTTCTGGTTGATCAAGAATATGATGAGCATTCAAGAATAAACATCCTTTTTTTTGGTTTTCTTTAAAAAAAAACAGGAAAAGCACATGACTGCCAGAGATAGCAAGGTGCTATCCAAGCAACGGCACCTCCTCCTGGATAAATTACAGGATTTTGAAACTACAAACTCTTCTTTACGAGGCATGCTACGGGATGAACATAAAAGACAGGTACTATGTTCTTTTATCATATGTTGTGATTGTGGAGATAATAAGGTAAAGATTAAGAAGTTGCCGGAAAGGGGTTTATCTGTTGAAGGATACTGGAATACTCGCTCAATTTCTTTATAATAATAATAATATTGGATATTTATATAGCGCACATATTCACCATGCATGGTGCTCAAGGCGCTTCAACTATTACCCCGGCTCTGCTAGGCAGCCGATTTGGGCGCTCACAGCATTCAAGGAATTCCTTCCTACCGGTACCCATTTAACACCTGGGTGGAGAGTGGCAAATGCAGATTAATATATTTCTTTGTAGTTTTAGCATTCAGTGAGAGTTTCATCGGTGTGGATTTATTTTGTTTGTTTCCAGACCTCAAGATTACATTTAAATTCATTGATCTTTCTAATTGTCACAGTCCCGTCAGAGCCAAGCGACGGAGCAGCGTGACGTCCTCCTGAAGAAGCTAACCGAAGCGGAAAGAGTGAACCAGGGTCTTAGACTAGAAGTCCTTGAGAGTTCCAGAGTGGTAGATTCCATGAGGGCCAACCTGGACCTAGAGCGGACCCAAGCCAAGTCCCTGGCTGACCTTCATGGGACCACAGAGACTACCAGAGCCCATCTCCAGAATCAACTCAGGAAACGAGAGGCTGACTGCAATCGCATGGCAGTTCAGATCAGGGTAAGCTTACAGCTAATGTTCAGGGGAGTGTTTCACAAAGACTAAGATTAACTTTAAGTTGAACTTAACTATGGCAGGCCATTCATGCCAATAATTTCTCTCATTTACTGGCTTTGGTTTCTCAAGGGATGTACCAATCGTGGTCCCAAATCTACAGATTTTTTTGGTTTTTTTGATAGCTCATAATTGTTGGAAAAAATATTGTCTAAATATCATAATTGAGAGACCAATGGTGAGAGCAACTAGTGGCATGAACGGCCTGCCATAGTTATGTCCAACTTAAAGTCGATCTTAGTCTTTGTGAAACACTCCCCTGTAATGGATGAAGTAGAGAGGTGTCTTGGTCGTCGATGGTGTAAACGCTAGACCGAAGATCCAAATGTCAAGGGTTTGATCCATGGCACTGCAATCGTGTCCTCAAGCAAGGCATATTTGCTTCATTGCTTCTCACCACCCAGGTTTAAAATGAGTACCTGGTGGGATGCGAACCTCATTGTGATTTTTTTCTCATTGCATGCTAATGTATAAATGGTGAGAGGCTGAAATGTTCCTCAGGAAATGGAGGATATATACACATTTTATTTATTTATTTATTTATTTCGTTTTTATTTCAACAGGGTAACCCCATCAGTAATTAAAATACTGTTATACTTGGGGGCCCTGCACATTGTGTGAAGGCAAGCCTTGATTTGATGACAGAGATAATAATAATAAATAAATTATAGATATCATATATGTATTAGGCTTGCATAAATCGAATCTTAATATTATTTCTATGTGTATTGACCTACCTACCCTTGACCTACCCTTGACCTATGGCTTCCACACCATCTAGGAGATGAGTAATGTCTTCTGCTTCATGACCTCCAGCCAGATCTTCCTATCTTTTGATGTTCTGGTCGCTTCTGTTAGGGATCCTAGACATGTGGTAGCACAATCGGCCTTTACAAAATCTAACCATTACTTGGCTGGTCTGCCCTGGGGTCTATCACCATGAATATTAGAAGTCAAGAGTATCTTTGGGAAGCGTGATTGTATCATAAGGAATGATTTCATGAGCTTTGTCATTTCATTTCATACATGGATACAAAACAAATTATTAGATTTTTCATGCCTGTTTCATTCAATCCTAGAACGTTGAGAATCAAGTAGAGCGGGAAAGGCTTGAAGGGGATCACCTCCGGGCCCTGCTCCTTGCTGCCAAAGAAAAGGCCTCCGCAGACAAGGAGGCCCTCAAGAGAGCGACCCGGGTGCAGAAGGACCGGGCTTCAAGGAGCGAGGACGCGGTGGAGAAGCTGCAGCTCCAGGTCCTGGAGGCGGAGACCAGACAGGCGGAGACGGGAGCCCAGCTGGAGGAATGGAAGGGACTAAATAGCAGGGTCACTAGGGAGAAGAACCAGTTGGAGAGTCATAACGATTCTCTAAAAAGGTGAAGATTTGATATAAAGTGAAAGGTCAATTTGAGGATCATAGTTTAAAGGTCAAGTTACAATTATAGGGATGGAGGTGGGAGCCCTGTTGAAGGAATGGTAGGGACTTGATAACAAAGGTTAAGGGACACCAGGGAGAAGAATCAGCTTGAGAATGATAGCAGTGCTCTAAGAAGGTGAATATTTAATATTTTTGTGGTATTTGTGAATCAATAAGCACAAGGTCAATGTTTTAAGTTGAGAAAACAATTGAAGTGAACACTAGCTAGATAAATGAAAGGTTCTCATTAACAAGGACATCAAGGATACGAATCAGCTTGAAAGTGATACTAATGCACTGAAAATTTCAATATTTGGAATTGGAATTATATAAAATGGAAGACGTACTAGAGCTTTAGACCCATCAGGTATCTTTTTAATCGTAACTTGGCATTCTGTATATATTTCTCATATGATAACTCTCTTTCTTGGATCTGATGCCTTTGACAGGAAACTTGAAGAACTGGAGCTGCAGGTGAGGGAGCTAGACATGAGTTCCAGAGTGAACCTGGACAGGGTCAACACAGAACTGCATCAAAAGAGTACAGAAGGAAGTAACCTCAAACTGGAGAATGAAAAACTACAGGTAAGAAAATAACTTCTGGGCCCCATTGCACACAACTTACCATTGATATTAACTTTGCCATCAATGGTAACTACCGTGGAAATCTTGATTTTTATTGGCTATTAAGCCCTGTTATCACAGTAGTTGCCATTGATGGCAAAGTTACCATCAATGGTACGTTGTATGCAACAGGCCCAGATGATAAAGGTAGGGTCATATTCCCATTTCAGGATGAACTTGGCTTGATCCAATAAAGATCTATATACATGATAAGGGTACAAAAGCAAGTAACCTCATATTTGAGAAGACTAAAGATAAAGAGAATGTAGAAGAAACTGCAAATGTAGGATTAGAATCAGTAAGATACATTGTAATAAATAGAAAATCACTTATTTAAATATTCATTAGGTGTATCAGGAAGAATTTGCCCTCAATATATATCTCCTTAAGTTACACAATTTGTATACATCTCCAACATGAAATTTACTAGTGACAGGTCTTCAACAAGATAGTTATTTCATTGATTTTGTCCAATGTTACTAGAGCTAGTATTTATCTTGATCAATTA
>JAVYIG010014618.1:0-40553 GCA_035222895.1 Strongylocentrotus droebachiensis | reverse complement strand
AACTAAACAGCTCTAGATACGATGAATTTTAGCTGTGTGTGAACAGGCTGTATGTCTGTTCAGAGCCAAAGGGGCATTCATTCATGTACATTAGCAGAAAGGAAACACCCTTCTGTCTCTGAATAGATGATGGTGGAATATTGAGTTTCACCAGCAGAGGGGGATGCATGTGTACATTTAGGTATCCGTTTTCTGTGTGCTTCTGCCACTGTACATATTCAAGGGGAAGGGAAGGAAAGTATAGAGAGAGAAAAGAGACAGACAGACAAACAAAAGAGAGAGAGAGTGGGAGGGGGAGAGAGAAGGGGGACACTTAATTATAGTTAACTTAAGAAAAGATACATGGAGTAGAAAGCAATTAGAAGATGTGTGCATATAAGTATTCATTTCTATGTGCTCATGGCAGTGTACATAAAGGCAGAAAGGAAGAAAGGGTTTACTCGGAGAAAATTTTGAAATATAGGTACATGGGTGTGGAAAATGAATACGGTAAGCTATGGAAATTTTGTTAGCTTTCGGGAGAAACTTGAATATTGCTACCAAGAAAATATCACATTTCTTGTAAAAGAGCTTTCAAGTATAGAACTCACACTGCTTGCCTTGATAATGCAGGGCATATGTAGAAAGAGAGAGAGAGGGGGGGGGGGCAACGAATAGACAGTGATTATAAAATGGATAGCCGTTGAAAGCAATACTGCTCTGAAAGAGCTCTGGGGAATTACAAAAATATCACTCTCACAAAAATCTCGCATTTACTGATTGAAAATAATAATAAAAGAGCCGACAATTACGAAATGAAAGTAGAATTCATGCTCCTAGCCTAGAAAAAAATAGTAGCTGAAGAAATTAAAGGAGAAAGGGAAAGAGAGACAGGAGGGAGGGGGGCGACAGATATATATAAATAGAGAGAGAGAGAGAGAGAGAGAGAGAGAGAGAGAGAGATTGGGTGGAGGAGAATATACAATTCAAAAGACATACAGAAAGAAACAGGTAATTTTTATGTAAATATAGTTGGTAGGTAGAGCGAGAAGATGGGTAGAAGAAATTTCCTCCATCTCGTACTTGTCTAGTTGATAAGTGGCAAGAAGTATACAGTTTGTTCAATTAATGTATAGTTGAAGATTTAGATATTCACAAAATAGAACTGCTTCTGAAAGATTTTCATCAAGAGTGGAGTGCTTAGAAATGAAATGTATAGAGATTAATTATTCAGATCATATGGTTGCCTCATTAATTCAATTTGGTTTCCATTGCTTATTAATTCTGTAATGATGTCATCATTGAAGCATATAATGTACAAATTTGTACAAATTGGATAACTAGTAGCTTTTCTTGAAGGTATAGCTTTTGTATAACAATAAGAATCTGGATTTATATAGCGCTTAATACAAAATACTGTCTCTAAGTCTAAGTGCTTAACAGATATTATTATTCTGGTCATTAGATTCATTCAGGCACAATTTGCACCATCACCACTCCCTGGGGAGTATGTTCAAATTGTGACCAGGATCATAATGTTAATCTTAAGCAATATTGCAACATTTGCACCTTCTAAAACCAGACTTTTAATCTTTGTTTTTATGTGTGTAATCACTAATGTGTAATATGTAATAAAATACATGATATTGAAGTACACAAATATAGTGGATAGCCCATGCCATTTAGCTGTATTATCAAAATATAACTGTTCATGCATGGGGTCTTCAATTTGTACAGTGAGACACTAAATATCAAGACACTGGCCACCATAGAAATATTCAGAATGGCATGAAATATGACTTTAACTGGTTGGCACCATCTAATATGATAACAGGTAGACAGGACACTTAGGGTTAGTGAAGACCAGTCTAAACAACATCATGTATCAAAAGTATCAATCATTCATATTGTGTGTGTACCTAAAAGGAGGCAAGATGCTCCCCGCCCCTCCCTACAATAAATCAGCAAGATGCTGACCAATATAAAGATAGTGTGGATGGATGGCATGAAGTATATAACTGATATTAGTTGGCACCATGTAATATGATAAGAGACAGGCAGGCCACTTAAAACTGGTGGAGTGTATGTTGGAGTCTGAGCAAATGCTACGCATGTACCTTTCTTGAAAAGGGGGCAGGGGGATCCCCATCCTCCCGCTCCCTACAATAAATCAGGATGATACTGCAGATGCAGTGTAAAGTAACAGTATGAGTCTATTGAAAGGGAGGCAAGTGGGAACCCCCTCCCCAGCCCCTCCCCAGCCCCTCCCCCTTCTCTCTCTCTCTCTCTCTCTCTCTCTCTCTCTCTCTCTCTCTCTTTCTTTCTCTTTCTCTCTCTCTCCCTCCCTCTCTCCCTCCCTCTCTCCCCTCTCCCCTTCCCTCTCTCTCTCTCTCTCTCTCTCATTCTTAAGCATTCTCTTTCTCTTTTATTTCCATACTGTTCTATAGTTAATCAAAATCTTAAATGAATTTGGTATGTACAATTATATACAGATTAATTTTCCTCCACTATACCTTTTAGTTATCCAATTTTCTTTTCTTCCCTTTCTTCTTTTGTTCCATGTATTTCAATCTCCTCATCATCATTTGCTCCTTGCTTTTTGTTTTTGTTTTGTTACCCTCATCTCATTATTTCACTTTCCCCTTTCTCCTTTCTCCTTTCTCCCGTCTTGTTCTCATGTTCTCTCCTCTCTTCTCCTGTTCCACCCGATTGCTCTTCCCCTCCCTGAACCCATTCATTCCAGTGGTTGCCCTCAACCAAGGGTCCATACTTCAACAATTCTGGATGTAAACAAAATTGTCACGAAGTAGAATAATTGGTGTAGATAGCTTACATCAGACCAGATGGATGGACGTATATGGTTTCTGTGAATTTTGGTTTATTTTCTGAAGGTGTAGAGAAGGTAGGGATATTCATTGATAGAGAGAGAGAGAGAGAGGGTGTGATACATTCATTGACAGAGGAGTGAGTAAGAGAGATAGGTAGAGAGAGAGAAAGAGTGAGAGAGAGAGAGAGGGGGAAAGACAGGATCGACGAGTGGACAGAGAGGAGGTGAGAGGGGGAGGGAAAGACGGGGAAAGTGCGATGTGGGGAGAGAGAGAGAGAGAGAGGGAGAGAGAGAGAGAGGGAGAACTTGATCCAAATCCAATTGACTGGTGAAAAAAAAGAAAATACAGCCATGCATCCACACTCTCTCCTTCTCCGATTGTCTTCTCACACACTTCATCCATTTAGCTATTTTATCCATGCCCCATATACCAGTCCCTCTCAAAAGCTGGTGTTGCTGGACCCATGCATGCATGCTCTGCCACTACTTTTAAAGGTAGGCGTTACTACTGCAGCTAGAAGGGATTAGACCACACAGTGGCTATCTCATTAACTCAGCTCTCATTTAACATAAGAAAAAGAGGATCATGGGGGACCAACAGGCACCGATTTGGGAAGTTTTCTATATAGAGGGAGCAAGTAGCTACAAGTAGGACAGTGTGCCTTTAAAGCCATACATCCCCACATTCTCTTCTCTTTGGGCATCATGTTCAGATAGAATCTCCAAGGTGTTCATTCACATATGAGGCAGGGAAACCATGACGATTTATTACTGCATCGTTGTTGTTTTTTACTTTGAAAACGAATGGAAAATGGGGATGAAAAAAAAGTAAATCCGTGCAAAAAAGACCTTTAATGTGTACTCACGGATCCAGGCTAACTCTGACCCGGGGACAACTCGGCCCCGCTGCAAAAACGGTCACCTTTTTCCTTCATTTTACCCTAACCCTAACCCTAACTCTAACCCTATAAACCTAAACCTAAACCTAAACCTTAACCTAACCCTAAACCTAACAGCGGGGCAGAGTTTTCCCGGGTCCTAGTTAGCCTGACTCCCTCCGTACTCACAATATGTGTGTTGTAAGATATATAGCAATATGAAACATATTACGCTAATTTCATTACGAAAAGAAATCCGGGTCATATGTGAGCGAGCCGTAAGACTCCATCATATAATTGATGAGGTTGAGAGATAGGAAATGAGAAGGGACAGGTGAGATGGGAGGTAGCAATAAGTCTCATTTCAATCGTGATGAATCCTAAGAATTATGGGATTGGAATCACTTAGAAATGTGAGAATGCATTGCAGCTGAAGCTCATTGCTGTTGGGTATAAAGGCTATATCCTGGGTTAGAGCTTGTTGTTTGTTCACACAGAAAAATTCATTGTTTATACCGACAACAAATTTGAATTATTATGAAAGCCTGCTAATAATTTCCTGGTTGTCCCAATTTCCTCTGTATGATTTCCTCTACTTTAACTTAACTTGGCTATTTTACATCTTACTATGATATTGATTTGGCAGAATACTCATGTAGTGATTAAAATGCTGCGACAGCTTCTCTTGTCGCTTGCCTTAATTTAAACCTCCTTCAGATGTGAAGTGGTGTACCATGGCACTTAAAAAGAATAAAAATGATGATGTAAGCGTAATATGTTTCACATTTCTGTATCTGACACAGCTAGTTCAGTGAGTGTGTGACCTTTGTTGCGCACAGTTAATTGCCACTCATTCCCATGTTTAAAATAAAAAAATGCTGCAGTTATTACCACTTCGTATCTGAATGAGCCTTTTCTGTGGGTAATGAGGTCATTTTCTTCTTCTTCTTCTTCTTCTTCCAGTTAAGTGCTGCTTCAAGGTGATGAAGATAATCGCACTGGAGAACTGTTTCTGTACACTGTCATCCACTGCCTCCAGTATTTGCTTTCACCAAATATTTTATGATAATAACAATTGCAGATCCAATTCATATTAAATGATAAATATTGATGAAGATAGACAATGCTGTGCAATATGTCCTGTATGATACATACATACGTATCATTTATTTCATCTCAAAGTGGAAAAAGTCTCTTCCAATGATTATTGACACATGGTGGGTATACCGGAAAGACCCATTTATCAGTACCCATATCAAAGAATTTTCATCTTTAGAGGAAATAAATGAATAGCAGACATATGTCATATGTCAAACACCTCGTGTAATTGTGGAGATGCCATCATTCTTCTCTGTCACTTCTCTAGGTGATGGAGAGCGTACCGGAAGGGGACCGGACCACATGAAATCATTTCCAGATGGGTTATCTGTGCCTCCCACATAATTTATTGTTAGAATGATTTAAGCATAAAAATGATAGTAATTGATAAACAGCAATAAAGATGTTATGATTCTTCACTGTCGTTCCTCTAGGTGATGGAGAGCATATCAAGGGGGGGTGGGGGTTATATTATAGACAAAAGAAAAGTGTTTACAAAAAAGTGATCCTCCTCCTCCCCCTCATGTCTACCAAACACTTGATAATAATCAGTACAGGCCACATCAACTATTATTGATCAAAACAAATTTAAAAACAAAATCAAGGATATCTTCTTATTTACATTCCTTTAGGTGATGGGGAGCATATCAAAGGGGGTTAGACAAAAGAAAAGTGTTTACAAAAAAGTCCTCCTCCTCCTTCTCATCTTTCACTAATCGTGTCTACCAAACACTTGAGGATAATCAGTACAGACCAAATTAATTATTATTGATCCAAACAATGTTTTAAAAAAATAAAACGATATCTTCTCTTCCATTCCTCTATGTGATGGGAAGCATATCAAAGGCGGTTAGACAAAAGAAAAGTGTTACAAAAAAGTCCTCCTCCTCATCTTTCACTAATCGTGTCTACCAAACACTTGAGGATAATCAGTACAGACCAAATAAATAATTATTGATCCAAACAATGTTTTAAAAAAATGAAACGATATCTTCTCTTCCATTATTCTAGGTGATGGGAAGCATATCAGAAGAGGACTGGACCACAGGGAAGTGTTTCCAGACAGGGTCATCCTCTACCACCGGTGTCTCTGCATCCCTTTCGGTTCCTCCTTCCAGAGCCCCAAGACCTCCCAAACCATTTGCTAACCCACAGAAGACAGGGGCTGATGGTTCCTCCGCTCTACAAACAAAAGTGAGTGTATGGATAGTATAAAAGATATGGCAGTGAAAACTGATTTAGTGATCAACTGCCTATAACGACAACTTGCCTTCCTTGGGTGATTCTGGTATGCAGGTTTGACTGTAATTTACTTTTTACAATCATGTGTTGAAATTATTCCTCAAGTTATGATAATATCTATGAAATAAGGGATGTTCAAATTGTTCTTTTACCACAGCTGAACTTCAAATAGAGGGATTCCTAATATTTTCCCAAATAACATATAGGCATTCGGTTCAATTGCATATTTCTTTTTCAAAATGGGTTTGTGAAAGCAACATGCTTTTGGAAATGAGGGGTCCTTTTGACTTGGAGAAACATAATTCACCTGTTGGAGAGCAAGAGCATTCAATCTGTGTTTACACATTGGACTTAATGCTTTTCTGGCTCTCAACAGATGATATGTTTTGCCTTCTTTTAAAAGGTTGTTCAGCCAAGAGTAGCCAAGCCCCTGTATGACCCCACCCATCCAGACGCACTGGTGATGCCACGCCCACCTTCATCCCACCAATGGCAGAACAACCAACGAAACGAATGCATCGGCGACGTGGTGGTCGATCCTCATCTGGTGTCGAAGCTCAGGCCTCATCAAAAGCAGGGGGTTATCTTCCTGTACGAGTGCATTATGGGATTGAGGCAGTATGAAGGATGTGGAGCCATTCTAGCGTAAGTTTTAATTTACATGTAATACAAATATGTACATGTATGGAAAAGTTCATCCTTAACCCCCTGTGTGCCACCAAGTTATATTTTTAGCAAGTGCTGTAATAATAATAGTAATAGTTTGTTCTGCATAGGGCATAGGGCATAGCGTAAGGGTATAGTGCATTTCAGGACCAAAGGCCCTCTCAAAGCGCTTTACAATGTCAAATGTACGTTTACATAATTACTTGAAGCCTTAAATTGCTTTTTCATTGTCAAATTGGTATATTTGTATCGACAAGAGTCAACATTTTTAAAAAATTGCTGAAATTAATGCTTTTGCTTCTTTTTGGTCTTCTACAGTTGTATGTATAATTCTTTGCGTTGATTTGTAAGATAAGGAATAGTCTTATCTCATTATTCCTCTTTTTATGCCTCCGTTACGAAGTAGCCGGAGGCATTATGTTTTCGGGTTGTCCGTCCGTCCGTACGTCCGTACGTACGTCCGTACGTACGTCCGTCCGTCCGTACGTCCCGTTCTCGTGATCGCGTTATCTGAAGAACCGATTGATGGATTCCTGCCAAACTTTAGTCATGTATGTATCTTGCAGAGCCGATGAACTGATTAGATTTTGGGGTCACGAGGTCAAAGGTCAAAGGTCACAGGGCTCATTATGTATGCAAAAACAGCTCGTGATCGCGTTATCTAAAGAACCGATAGATGGATTCCTGCCAAACTTCAGTCATGTATGTATCTTGCAGAGCCGATGAACTGATTAGATTTTGGGGTCACGAGGTCAAAGGTCAAAGGTCACAGGGCTCATTATGTATGCAAAAACAGCTCGTGATCGCGTTATCTCAAGAACCGATTGATGGATTCCTGCCAAACTTTGGTCATGTATGTATCTTGCAGAGCGGATGAACTGATTAGATCTTGGGGTCACGAGATGAAAGGTCAAAGGTCACAGGGCTCATTATGTATGCAAAAACAGCTTGCGATCGCATTATCATTAGAACAGATTGATGGACTCCTGCCAAACTTAGATCATGTATGTATCTTGCAGAGCCAATGAACTGAGTAGATTCTTGGGTCATGAGGTCAAAGGTCAAAGGTCATGGGCTCATTATGTATGCAAAAATAGCTTGTGAACGCATTCTCATTAGAACTGACAGATGGATTACTATTTAACTCAGGACATCTTGCAGAGCCAATGAACTGAGTAGATTTTAGGGTCATGAGGTCAAAGATCAAAGGGTCATATATGTATATAATGGATTACAATTGAAATTGATTTGAAAAATTTCTTCTGTTTAGGTTTGTAAAATTGCTCCATGACGGAGGCATCATTTTCGACTGCGCGCAGTCGAAGTTCCATCTAGTTTCCCTTTTGTGTTTCATATTGCTTCTTGTTTTTATTTTTATGATGTCTTTTTCTATTTATCTTCTTCCTTGCACAAACTGTTGTTAGATTCTCTCAACATTATCCATTCTGTACAATTTAGCTCAGATACAATTCATATGTGTGTTGTTCCCTTTTCTGTTGTAAGTTTAGATAATTGCATGGAGACGAGAAAAAAGCATTGAAACTATGAATTTTCCAAAAGTTTTCACCCCACTATTTTTTTTTCTTTTAGAGATGAGATGGGTCTTGGTAAGACACTGCAATGCATCACTCTTGTATGGTAAGTTATTAGTATACATATAGGTCATTCCATAAAGTTGGGGCAAAAATATGACCCTGTCCATGTAACGTTGGTATGAAATCTTCTACTACACATGGAAGATGAAATCATCTGTTGAAGATTTGTATGCAATGAATATATATATAGAAGTGCCCTGCCAGAATCGTTCCTTTTCCAATTGCTTTTCTTCAAAATCTTTGTCACTTCTGGTATGTCACAAAAATTGCCCCAACTCTCTGGACCGACCTATGTACCACGTATACTTTTCTTTCTGATTGCAAAAGTTTTTATAGAAATTCAAAGCAAAATTAAGAATTCAAAAATTTGACTTTTCTAGAAACTTGCTTTCATGGAGTAGTGATACAGATTGTGTTGAAAGGATGTTTAGTAAGTGAGATTAAGATTGCATTGATGCCTTATCGGATTTGTAAAAATGAAATATAAGTCCATGAAGTAAGTTTGTAAGATTGAAATCCTGATTTAAAATTGTTTACATGTTGAATACAAAACTTGAGGTAAATTGTGATAAGATGTATGGAACATGCATTTTATATCGAACTCAAATCATATTAAGCAGGTTAACAATGACAAGTAAAATAGTTGTTATTCATGATGAATAATCACTAAGTCTTTGTTCCAGTAGGAAACTTTCATTAAAAAAAAAATCAGTGCTTTATTAAATTTGATATGCATATTTTTTTGTACAGGACTTTGTTCAAGCAAGGTCCTTATGGAGGCAAGCCAATCATCAAGAGAGTTTTGATAGTAACACCAGGCAGTCTTGTTAAGGTATATATTTTATTTGAGTAATATTCAATTCAGTTATATTTATTTGTATTCAATTCATTTTACTTAATTCAACTCCAGTAAACTATATAATAAAAGGCTCATGACATAAACACATACAAATACATACTGTATGTAGGCAAACAAAATCTGAGGTTAGCTCAAGGGGGAAAAACTGAAAAGGTTTGTCGGGCACCTAACTTGTTATGAGCGATTGAATATCATAGTTAAAACCAAAATCAAAACAAATAATCTTATTTTATAAAATGATATGATCTCAATTTTGAAATGGAAACCATCCTGCAGTTTCAAGTGGAGACAATGTCAGAAATATGTTTTGATATAAAGAGATGATTGGTACTATAAAATCAAAGAATAGCGATGAAAACAGACACACTATGGCTTTTTGTTTTGTACTCATATATGTAAATAGCAAGAATGAACAGAAACCCAAGCTCAGATGATATTAGCGCTTGCTTTTTCCCTTTAGCTTCCAATGATATTGTCTGATTTCTGCTTTCTGTTCATTCTTGCAATTTACTCCGATGAGTGCAAGACGAAAAGCTTTAGTATGTCTTTTTTCGTTGCTATTCTTCAATGTTTTAATATTAACATGGAGCAAAATTTCTTATTCTTCCAATATTTTCCTGCAATAGAATTTCTTTTCTTTCATTTTTTCTTTCTTTTTAGAACTGGTGTCGAGAGTTCAGGAAGTGGCTTGGTTCAGAGAGAATCTCAGTCTTCCCTGTCAGTAGCGACAAGAAAGTGGAGGTAATTGTTTTTCTTCTTTCTCTATACCGGTATGGCATAGTATTCGCTTATCCAAGAAATGGATTCCCATAAAGGTTCAATTATATCTGCTTATCTTCCTCTTGTAGGAAAATGGTTTATTTTTTCTTCCAAAAAATACCTTTTATTTAGAATAAAACTGTAGTCATTCTTATTAAATGGCCATTAAATAAAATGAATAAATTGTGCTGTGTATTCCATCTCTACATATTCCAAAGAAGCTGTCTTATAGTGCATTGTATATAATGTCTCATCAGTATTACATTATTCAGGAAAGCAGAGGCATTTTTTATTAGGCGCCGTGCAGGTGTTATGATCTGCAAATTTAGATTCCTCTCATTAATATACCACTTCAGATGCTGAAAATCTTCTGCTCTACGAATGTGTAACTTGTGGTTTCTTAATGACTCTTATTACTTTATTGCTCTTTAGAGCAATGCATACTCGTAGTAATGAAGGCAGGGATTTGTAACATCCCCCTGGTACTAAATTCTTAGAGCGGCGGCGGCGGACTTGGATTTATGACCTTGTACTTGTAATCTTTTATAGCCTCATTTTTATGGGCGGTGATTAAATTCAGCAGTAGTCTGATGATGCTATTAGACTGTTTTTAAAAGATTTCATGGTTCAACTACAGTCAAAGGACTTGACAGTTGACTGTTCAAATACCTCTTTTAATTAGCACTTATTTATTGGATTTTGAGGGAGGATAAAAAAAAAAATCGGTTTGTAGTTTTGCTTTAGGAATATTTGATAAGGGAATTAATGATGTTACATATTACTGCTAGCTCAAGATGCCATCATATTCTTCAACTTGATGATAATATCATTATAATCTTATTGTGAAATACATGTATAGATGGATGTGACTTGCTATATGCATGTATATCCATGTACATTTAGACGCAGTTGTATACAAATAATAACTTCTCTTGACTTCTTTCTAAGAATAATTTACAATTGATTAACGAAGTGAATCTACAATTTTAGCCATACTATGATCATTAGAATTGTAAGTTAAACTGTGAAATGAGGAACTTTCACATTCATGGAACTTAAGCAAAACTATGATGGCATGAAAGGGGTCATGTTTTACGGTACATGTAGTGTAAATGTAGACAAAGCAAAGAAGTACGCAATATTCATGTATTTTTTCGTATTGACCTTTGACCTTTGACATTAGAATTGTAGGTTGCACTGTGAAATGAGGAATTCTCACATGCATGAAACTTCAGCAGAAATAAATGTCACAAATGTGTCTGGTATTACGGTACAAGTAGTGTAAATGTAAACAAAGCAAAGCGTTATGCTATATTAAATGTACTTTTTCGTATTGACCTTTGACCTGATAATGCACAGGAGTTCAAGAAGAGTCCCTTGTTCCCAGTGATGGTGATCAGCTATGAGATGATGGTGCGTTACGCTGATGACATCAGAGGTATAACCTTTGACCTGGTCGTGTGTGACGAGGGACATAGACTGAAGAACAGTACCATCAAGACTGCATCAGTAAGAATTAACCCTTGATCCTCGTTCAGACATTACGCATGAAACCACCTTTTTTTTTAATTGTAGCAAACTTTTATGAGATATTGAAGTGTGGATGATTACTATTTATTTTTTAATTAAAAGTAATTACAAACATTTTGATATTTCATTTTCATATTTCATGGTGTGTTTCAGTATTGTCATAGTTATAATAAAGTTCATCTTTTGTCAAGAAAAAGAACAGAAAATATAGCATATGATTAGGGGAATACAACAAGTTGAGATATGCATGGGAATCATTTCTTTCAGTACTTCAAATAAAACCTGGTTTGGCAAGGCAACACACCTTTAAGATTATAAACGTCTGTTTTACAGGTGTTTTGATAAATTTGCCTGTTGACATTGGTACATGTTTGTTTCTTTTTAACTAAAAGCACATGTGTAAAGGATAGGTAAATATTGATTTTATTATATATTGTGTATATTCATTTTGTCATTTGCCTCAAAGTTATTGCTTTTGTCTCTTTGCATACCTAGCTCCTATCTAGTCTGTCTGTCAGAAGAAGAATCTTGTTAACAGGTACCCCTATACAGGTGAGCAAGCATAACCTTTCACATCAATTTATGATGTATAATTAAACCTGTCTATACAGACCACCCAAGGGAGACAAGAAAAGTTGTCTTTGTATACAGGTTGTCTTTATGTACAGGTTCCTTCAGTACATGTTTCAATGAAAAAATATTTTCAAGGGAAACAAAATTTGTAGTCCTTGTAGACAGGTGCATGGTCTTTATACAGGTAATCGCTAGTATTAAAAGCAGGTGTGACTGTATACTACCATTACTACAATACTAAAGTTATACTATACAAACGTGTAGTGGATATATATGTATGTTGTCTATGATGAAAACATAATTTCCTTCAGTATTTGCGTTTTGTTACAAGCATGTCTCATTGTATTGTTTTTGACATGAATAATCTAATTTCAAAAGAAATCAAAAGAAAATGTGGGGGATTGTTAATTGTTTACTGGCTTATAGATATCTTAGCTGATTTACATCAATAAATCAACGTATCTACCTATTCTACTTTGCTATTGTTGCACCTCAACATTGCATAACCGAAACTTAAAACACATCGCCAAATTGCTCATACCCCCCCGCCCAAAGGCGCCCTCCGTGACCCTTGCGTCCGAGCGCCGCCAACGTAACCTCTTCCTCTTATCTCTTCGCATCCGAACGGATAAGTTACACTAAAAATCGCTCCCAAAAGTTGAAGAGTTTTTCCTCTTTAGTCACTTTTTGGTTCGCATTTTCGCCTTTTATAATATTCTCTACGATTTCCTGTTCGTTAGAGAGTAGTTTCACTCCGTGAATTTATTTATTTATCAGTATTCTAGAACGTTTTCTTGCCGACTACTGTTACGTTTCCGCTTTCGCGTTTGCCTGTCCTCACTCCTCCGAGGCCTCGGGTGCGTGCGGGGGTAGTCGGTGGGGTGTTTTAGTCACTGGTAGATTATTTAATTCTTGTTGATAATTGCTCGTACCCTTTGTTTAATGTTTCTTTCCCGCAGGTTATAATATGTCTCGCAGTTCTTATTTTCTCTTAGCAGGTTTCACGAAGAAGAAATCAAGTTCTGTCGCGAGAACGAAGACGACGGATTCTATTAATAAGTCTTCGTTAGTTACGCCCCTCGGGAGCGGTGGTGACACCGCAAACCCCGGGGATGCGAACGTCAGTGGACGTTGATGCGGGCAAGGGAAGCCTATGAGAATGGTCGAGGGGGCGATTTTATCTCCTCTCGGGACGGTTCCCGGAAACCCAGAGGTATTAACTCTGGGTGGAACGGGCCTTAGTTCTGCAACGCCAACAATTGTTCCGTCAGGTCTTTTGTTTGGTGGGTGCACAAATCCATCGAAGGATACGAAGACGAAGGATCTACTAATAAGTCTTCGTTAGTTACGCCCCTCGGGAGCGGTGGTGACACCGCAAACCCCGGGGATGCAAATGTCAGCAGACATTTTTGCGGGCAAGGCAAGCCTATGAGAATGGTCGAGGGGGCGATTTTATCTCCTCTCGAGACGGTTCCCGGAAACCCAGAGGTATTAACTCTGGGTGGAACGGGCCTTAGTTCTGCACCGCCAACAATTGTTCCGTCAGGTCTTTTGTTTGGTCGGTGCACAAAGCCATCGACGGATATTCGGGTTGCTTCCGTGGATCCGGACTTGAACCGGTCACCGATCGGTTCTTCTATCCCTTGTTCGGATTTGCCGGTTTCGGTTTTCGGTCCGGGTACCCGTGCAGCCGAGTCGGATCCTGGGGCTTCAACTAACCGCGCCTCTCCGTCGGTGCATGTTCCGTTTTCCCGTTTCGGTTTGCGGCTCCTACCGTCGGGCTTTTATCGGATAACCGTCCCGTTCCTTCGGCCTTTTACGTTACCGCTACGTCTCGTAAGAGGCGGGGTTCCCGGGACGCTGTGGCCGGTTCTTCCTCGGATTTTGTTTATCCTTCGAAGAATCCGCGCTCTGATTTTACGGAACCGTTTGCGGCTCCTCGGGGTCCGCCTTTGGTGGCTACTCTCCCTCCGTCGGTGCCTCCACCCCCGCCGGATTTTTCGGATTGGATGCGGGCTGTTGCTGACGCTTTTCGATCTTCGGTGCCCGAGTCGGCTCCTCCGGTTCGTCCTACTTCACTTTCGGATCCGATCGCGGTTGATTTATTTTCGGAGTTTTCCGAAGATGCATCGATCTCGCCTGAGCAGTCGCCGGTGCGGGTTTCGAGTTGTCATATTCGGCCGGGGTCCTCTCTGTTTGCTTCTCCGCCTCACGCTTCGTTGGGCGCTCTGAGAGGCGGGGTTCGTCCCTGTTTATCTGGTCAAGATAGGGGGGGCTCGGTTGATCGTTGGGACACTGGTTCCATCGCTCAGTCGTTTGGTTCAGTTGCGGGGGATGATGCGTCTACTCCGTTTGTGTCTCTGGCGGCGGATTCGTTAGCCTTGTTTCACAAATATGTGCCCGATTCTTGTGTCGTCCCGGTGTTATCGTCGGGGCGGCGGGACTTCCTGTCTTCTAATTCGGACTCTTCAGCGGTTCAGGGACTGTTTCTTCCTGATCTACACGAAGAAGAATTTGTGAATGCCGCAGAAGACTTGTCGTCTTCGGCGGGATTTCTTAAGCGGCAGGTGGACAAGTACGCTTTCGTTCCTCAGGATGCGGTTTTGTTTTTGTGTCCTAAACGGGTTTCTCCCAAACTTGTGGCGGTGGCCAGTCGTTTGGGGAAGAAGTTTGGGACTCGTGGTCCTTTTGATAAAAGTGACATTTTGTTGTTTGATCTTTTCTCACGGCTTGCGGTGACTTCGCATTCCATCGAGAAGTATCGTCGGGAGGCTGTGCTCACTTTTTTGGGCATTCGACCGCATCAAATTCCAGGACTGCTTCCGCAGATTCCAGTGGCCAGCCCCCACCTTTGTGGAGATAGTTTCACTACTCTACTGCAAGCCGAGATTGATGGTGAGAAGCAGGCTCGAGACCTGTCCGTTGCTTTTCGCGATGTCCAAGAGCCGGTTCCTTCCTCCAGACCTCGTAAGAAAAGTTGAAGTTTTCGGGTTCTTTTCGTAAGAACGTCGTCCAGTCTAAGGGCCGCCCTCAGGACTGGTACCCGGCCGAGGAGGAATACCAGGATAGTGGTCGTCCTTCGTCTCGAGGTTCTTCTTACCGTGATTCTTCTATCTTCCCGGACTCCCTTTCGTGGTGGTGGGAAGTCATTCTCTAGAGATGGCTTCCCCCGAGTGCTTGGGTCTTAGGTCGGCGGGCGGCTCCGGAGATTTCTCCCGGCGTGGGAGAAGGTCACCAGCGACGCATTTGTTCTGTCGGTGGTACGGGAATTGTCGCCGGTGTTCGTAATGCCCAAGTGCTCGGGTTCTTTGAGAATGATTCTCAACATGAAGCGGTTTAACCTTCATTTGGGAAAGGTTCTTTTCCGAATGGATCATCTGGCAACCATCCTTTCTTCATTGAATCCCGCAGACGTCGCGGTTTCTTTGGATCTTCGCGACGCTTATTTTCATGTGCCGGGGCAAATTCTACCGTTACAGAGCGCTCCTGTTCGGTTTGCGCCCTGCTCCTCGGATTTTCACGAGAGTCGTGGCGTCAGTCAGGCTGTTGGATCATATGCAGGTTCTGATCAGGACGACTCAAGATATCGGATTTCTCATAAATTGGGAGAAATCAGAATTCGTTCCGGCTCGCACGCCGTCTTACCTAGGTGCTCAGCTGGACATTCGTCATCAGCTGGCTCGTCCCAGTCTCGACAGGGTCGAGACGATAGTCAGGACTGCTCGGTCTCTGAGATGTGCACGTCGGGTGAAAGCCGAGCGTTGGCTTCAGTGGCTAGGGTTTCTCTCCAGTCTAGTCGACATGCTTCCAGATTGTCGACTATTGATGAGTCCCTTCCAACTCTTTCTGTTGGAGTTTTATCAGCCGAGCGTGAGTTCTCTTTTGTCATGGATCCCCCTGTTGTCCAGAATCAAGGGTCTTCTAGATCCTTGGCTTCGTCGTTCCTTCTTCCTTCAGGGCGGACGCTTCCGAGTTCCTCTCCCTTCCGTGACCGTCACCACGGACGCGTCGCTGTTGGTTTGGGGAGGTCATTGCCAGGGGTCAGTGATTTCAGGAGACTGGAGTCATCTGGAATTTCTGCCCCACATCAATGTGTTGGAACTCATGGGAGTGTTTGCTTCGCTTCGTCACTTCCGTGCTCGTCGGGTGGGTCGTTCGGTTCTGATTCTTACGGACAACGTATCGGTGATGGTGTGCATCAACAGACAAGGAGGCACTCTTTCTGTGGCTCTGAACGAGTTGGCCTCTCAACTCTGGGCGTGGTGCAAGGGGGCGAGGGTGTTCCCGATTGCATCACATATCCCGGGCGAAGAGAATATCTTAGCGGACTTTCTCTCCAGAGGCAAGTGCCTTCCCTCGGAGTGGACTCTGACTCCGACTGTCTTCAGGCAACTGAGGAGGGTGTTCGGTGTTCTCGACATCGATCTCTTCGCAACTTCGCTCAACCATCGTTTTCCTCGATTTTCTCGAGAGTCCGGGAACCAGGAGCTTTTGCTCTGGACGCTTTCGCGATCCCGTAGAGGGATGGAGGGCTTACGCCTTTCCCCCGTTTGCGTCGTTTCCCCATGTGCTCTGGAAGATCAGGGAAGATCAAGCGATGATGATTCTCATAGCTCCTGGGTGGCCGGCGAGGTCGTGGTTTCAGGACCTCCTGACCCTCCTGGTGGGGACTCCGTGGTCGTTGCCGTGTCATCCGGGTCTGGTGTCGCAACCTCTGTCTGGTTTTCTACACCAGCGGCTGGAAATCCTCCGTCTGACCGCTTGGCGGTTATCGGGAAGAGGGCTCGTTCGTCAGGTTTCTCCGAACGTGCTGCACAATTTCTAGTCCAGAGTAGACGAGAGTCGACCAGGACGGTTTTCAGCTCATGGTTGGATGTTTTTCACACTTGGTGTGAGGAGGTGGGCGTCGCCCCTAGAGAGGCGTCTTTACCTTCTATTGCTGACTTTCTGATCTCTTTGTATGACAAGGGGAGAGCTCTGTCAACGATTTGTGGCTATCGGTCTGCTATCTTCGGTTTCTTCTGCTCCTCAGCTAGCGGCTCTTTTGAAGTCTTTCTTCCTTAAGAGACCCTTCTTCAGACCTCTGACGCCAGTGTGGAGTTTACCCAAGGTTTTGGCCCTCCCTTCGAACCGCTGTGTTCTGCGACGCTTCTGCTTACTACGGTCAAGACGGTTTTTCTCATGGCAATCACTTCTGGTCAGCGTAGGAGCTCACTTCATACCCTTTCAGTTACCCCTGGGCATATCCGCTGGGAAGGACGTGGGGTTCGTTTGATTCCCAAGGCTTCTTTTATTGCTTAGAATCAGTCTGACACGTCGGGTTCAGTGGAAGTGGTGCTTCATCCCTTGTCGGATTTTTCTTCGGTTTTCGGGGACGGACTGTGGTGTCCCGTTCGCGCCCTCAAATGGTATCTTTACAAGACGAAGCCTTTTCGCAAGTCGGATCAGCTCTTTCTGGTTTCTCGAGAGCCACTTTCGGCGGCATCTCGGGATAAGATCTCCAGGTGGTTAGTCTTGGCTATCAAGGCGGCGGGCCCTGAGGCCTTGACGCCTGGCAGGACTCCTCGTGCCCATGATACTCACAGTGTCAGTACGTCTTGGGCTCTTTTCATCGGAGTTTCAGTTCGAGATATCTGTAAAGCAGCTTTTTGGAAGTCTCCAAGTTCTTTTACTGTTTTTTGCCTCAAAGATGTGCCCGCGGGCGAACGAGCTTTTGCGGTCGCTTCTCTGAAGTCGGCTTCGTCGTCTATTTCTCATCAAGTTGATATGTTTGCTTGGTTTTTACCACCCGGCTTTAATCTGTGCTGGTCTTTAGCAAAGTAGAATAGGTAGATACGTTGATTTATTGATGTAAATCATGAAAATCAGTATTGATTTTATTATTTACGATATAAATCTACGTATCTACCTATTTTCCCTCCCTCCATCCCCAGCGCCTTTACCAAGGTGTGTCCTAGGGAACTCGTGATAAGAGGAAGAGGTTACGTTGGCGGCGCTCGGACGCAAGGGTCACGGAGGGCGCCTTTGGGCGGGGGGGTATGAGCAATTTGGCGATGTGTTTTAAGTTTCGGTTATGCAATGTTGAGGTGCAACAATAGCAAAGTAGAATAGGTAGATACGTAGATTTATATCGTAAATAATAAAATCAATACTGATTTTCATGATTTGTTTGTCATTGTGGAAAGATGGGTGTGCAGACAACATTTTCTTGTCTATTTGATTTTCCTTATTTTCAGAATGATTTACAAGAGTTCTATTCCATTGTGGAATTCTGCAATCCTGGAGTTTTAGGTAAGTTTTTAAGATATACCTCTGATGAAATAGTAATATTATTTAAAGTGGTAATGATGATGAAAATGACAATACTGATAATGCTGCTGATGATGATGGTGGAAGTAATTGATTTAATAAAAGTGCAATGTTTGCATGAAAAAATAGTGGAATGAACAAACATTCATTTTTAAAATATTCCTTATTAACTGATTGATCACACAGAGAGTTACCAGGTATTTTAAACTGTGTTTGAACCTGACATTAATGATTTGTTCCCTTGATATTATCATTATTCCATATCAGTTCTATAAATTGCAAGTAGTCTCATGATAAAATCAGAATGATACAGAGTAGGTGAGCGTGATGCCTGGTGTGAAGATGGCACGTACAACTGTGAAGTGTGTACCACATTCCTCTCATGAATAATTCATGTTCAAGTACTAGATACATTGAATAGAACAGTATGTATCTCTGATTGCATCCCGAAGGAATATTGCAAGACCATGATCTGTTTCAAAATTGCTATCCTCATGAATAAGATGTCTTAAAGGCTACCAATCGCCAAAAGAATATTTTTGCTCAGTGTTTGGGGCACCATACAACTACACTAGTCCATATATACAGGGTATCAGCTTTGATTATTGCATGTGAAAAGCATTGCAACTTTTAGGTCAAAGTGACTTGTGAGTGAGTAACTGTATAACTTAGATTAGTCTACTCACCCGCTTATGAATGCACACAATTACACACAGAAGTTGACTCTAATGGACTTCCATACAGGCCTCAATATGAAATCATCTGTTGAGAGCCAGAAGGGCATTAATTATGTCTTCTAGGATACGAGTCAACAGACACAGCTTTCTTGAATCCTGTATCAAAATCTCATATATATAGGTTTTCTTCGGGAGGGGGGGGGGTATTTTTTCACAATATTTATTATTTCAATTTATTATTCCAAGCTGCAAATGATACATTCCCTTTAAGATACTTATAACATCTTTGTTTTAATTGTCACCTGTGACTGTATCCCAAAGGTACCAGTGGATCATTCCATCGTGTCTATGAAGAGCCCATCTTGAGATCCAATCAACCCAGTGCTACCAAGGAGGAGAAGACGCTAGGAGCTGCCAGAGCTACTGAGGTATACAATATAGCACACTCGATAGACTTCTAACCACTTTTGTAGATCAAATGCAAGCCTAACTTTAATATCTAAACGAAATTCTTTACAGATTGCATATTTGTGTAAAAGTTTGCAAGTAGAATTTCAATTTGGTACTTTTGGGGGAATGTAATTAATCCCTAAATGATTTTGTACATTATCAGGTGTAGAGTTTTTTTATTATGAGTCCATATATTTTGGCGCATATTGCTTGATGCCAACACATTTTTTTGTTATGTAACATTAAAACTGTCAATGGCAGCATCCCTACATGTATTGTTCATGTCTCTTATTGATAAATTTATGATAGATCAGATACAACAGATACAAAACAGTAGCGACGTGTCTGGACAGTGGTACTTGCACACCTGGACAATTTTTTTGATATTTTACTTTTTTTTTAAATCTCTTTATTTCCAGCTTTCAAGGTTGACAAGTCTTTTTGTACTCAGACGTACACAGGAAATCAACAACAAGTACCTCCCACCCAAAGGTAATTGAAATAGATTATTAAAGATATCCAGAGAATTCATTATCATAAACTCAAGACAAGAGCCCTGGTCACCATAGTTACTTTTGTAGAGAGCATGATCTGCACTAGTTTGGCCTGGAGGGATTAGACCTCCCTGCATGGTCACTGATAGGTGCTTATCTCATCAAATCAGCTCTCACTTTAAGGGAGTACGTGGATCGTCAGTTTCCATGTGCAGAAGGCCATAATTTGCTGACACCAGACTTGGTTGAAATACCATTATTTGGAGTACAAATCTGCACAGAGCAAACCCGTAGGCCAGTCAAGAATTACCCCCTTATCTCTCTCGAGGCATATTCATAGATTTTTTGTGTGAGAGAAAAGAAAAGCATTGATTTAACCCTATTTAGCCCAGGATATTTTGAAACTGCATAGCCCGGCTGTGAAACGACCGATCGCCACAAAAATTTGCATACATGTCAAGTGAAGTGTATAAGAATACTATGGTAAATTCAATTTTTTTTTGAAAAAATCACTCATTTGCATATTTACGGTAATTTATGCAAATAAGGTCATCAAATCACATTTTTGCCGATAAATCAGACATTATTCATATTTAAGCATTCTTTCTCACTACATATACTTGTTAGACCATTTGCAATAATAATACAACACAAAAAATTGAAAAACCAGGGTTTCCTTATGTTATCTATTGTTTTGATAATTTCTTATGTATTTCTTTGTTTTTTAACTTATGTTTTTTATTGTTTTTGTTGTTTTATTTCATTTCCAACTATAATTCAACTATTTTGACCCCAAAATAAACACCTAAACTATAAACAAGACCAAATAACCAATGTTTTATCTCTTTATTTGAAAAATGAGATTTCCATATGTTTTGTACACAAATCACAAAAATGAGCGATTTTCGGGCTGACATGCAAAGACAAAAGGACACGTGACTTTGTAATGGTAGGTCCGATTTTCGAAAAATTTCTTTCAAAAGATGCGCAAGACTCAAAAGAAAAAAGCCACAAAATTTCAGTGCAAGATTTTCTTGCGTTAAAAAATTATCGCGAAAAATGTCGAGGGGGGGGGCTTCTAAAGCCCCCCCCCGGGCTAAATAGGGTTAAGGTCTAATGGTCATAAAACTGAAGGCTAACCCTGGTAATTGACAACACCTGTTATTCGGTAAACGCCCGAAAAGGTGTCAAATTCCCCATGAGAGCTGACTTCTATGTGTCTTTAACATAAGCAAAAAGGGATCATGGCCTTATAGAGGGCGCAAGTAGCTACACGTAGTGCAGTTCCGCTTTAGGTTAATTAAATCTCCATATTGGCCACATATATTGTCTCCCTCAAGAAAGAGTAATGTGTTGAATGTAGAACCTGTCTGCAAAGGTCACCTGCATGTAGTGGCCAGGGCATCATTTCACGAAGACCGTCCGTAAGTACAGGATCACCGACATCCCATTAAAATGCATGTTAAATTAAAAACCACATTTCAATAAGATGTCTTAAAACTTGTACTTACAGTGTATAACGGTTTTGTGAAACACTGCCCATTTTTTGTATCCCTGGCATACATGTACATGTGCTGTCATTCCAAACCTTAGTATGCAATTAACAATTTATATTTTTTTTCTTCTCTTTTTCTTGTCTACAGTTGAGACGGTGGTGTTCTGCAAGCCGTCTCCCCTCCAGCTCCGCCTCTACCAGCACCTCCTGCGCTCGCCCCTCATCCGGTCCTGCCTGTCCAGGGGGTACGCCTCCTCAGCCTCGGCCGGCTCCCCTCATCTGGTATGTATAGGGGCACTCAAGAAGCTCTGTAATGATCCCAGCCTGCTCTACGAGGCCAGCAAGAAGGCGGATGATGAGGGGAAGATGAGAGGAGGAGAGAGCTGGTTGCTAGATCATGACGATGAGGAGGTGAGGATAGCGACTTCAGGATAGTTGACGAATTTCAAATGTTTCTCTTAAAATTTGCACAAGGATTTCTACGTTACTCCTGTATCATGAAGTGGTATGAAATCATTGTGTATTCATTTTTTAACATTTGTAGGTCTCAGTGAAAGAGTTTTGATAGTGTCAGGTTGTAAGAAATTCCAGGAATTTGTTATTGAAGATAAGTTGGCAAAAAGATATACTAGGCATATGACTCTGCCTTTCCAAGCACATTTGCATATATTAAATTTGAAATTGTAAATAACGTTTTTTATTGACTTGTACTTTTTTTTTTACCTTCTCTCAAGTCTGCCATTTCACTAATTTGTGAATGACTTGTACCTTACTTCTGTCACATCTATCTTCTATTACTTATTTAAATCCATTAAATTTTGTTAAATAATTTTTTCTTCTCATTCTACTTGTGTAATATCTCCTTCTTTTTGCCCCTTTTGAACTTGTACATCTAGGAATCTTTGTACAAGGGTCTGCTACCGATCTACCCTCCTGAATACTCTGAAGGCAGACCGCTGCTAGCCCACTGTGGTAAGCTGTGTGTGTTGTCTGAGATGCTTAGAGCCATGCATGCTGATCAGACTAGGAGGGAGAGACTCGTCCTGGTGTCCAACTACACTCAGGTATATCAACATTTTTAATACTTTCATTTCATTTATTAATTCCCATGTTCAAAGATGAAAACAAAAAAGTTGAATATAATATTTAAAAATACATGATATAAAAATTACAGAGAAACAGACTATATATATAAAAAACATTCAACAATTAAACAATAAGGAGAGGGTAAAAACTACCTGTACACTTACCCCGGTAGATATTTGAATGTTGGGGGATCACCAAAATCCAAATAAAGGCTTATTTGGGGCAAGCCCTGTGTAAAATAATATATACTTATATGGTATTCTACCTTTTATCCTTTTGATGACTGCATGCTTTTACTCATCTAGGCTTAACAGAGAGACCACCTGGTTCCTATAGGCATAGAAAGGTTGATCATTAAAATGTACATTTACACAAGTAACAGTAATATAGTAAATTCTGGTAAGGACTTCCAAGAGGCAATGGCTTGAATTCATAATTGCATGTTAATTATTACATGTTCTGAGCTATGGATGTCCAACAATAGGCTGTTGATAGACTTGTGACTCATTTCCTCATTTGCCACCATGAATTGGAAAGTAGCGTTTGTCTATTTATTAGATGCACACTTACATATCTTCTACTGAAAACGTTGTTATTTTTTCGCGTGATTAATGTTTCGCACTGAGTGACCCAAAAACATGTTCGCAGGTTCTTAAATTTGAGTAGCATGCAATTCAGCCAGTTCAAAAAATGTGTAAGAAGTCATGCTTATATTTTCAAGAGTTTTAAAATCTGTGCTTGCTGTTCTTAGCATAAAATCCGTGAATATTTCTACTTTTACAATATTTGTAATTGGAACGATTTACAGATGCCCACATATATACACACATTCTGAGGTTACATCACCTTGGTGTCTTCAATGCTTTCTTATTTTCTTTACTCTCTTACTTTTGACTAAGTTCTTGAAGTTTTGATGTTTTGTAATCCTCCTCTTATTCTTCAGACACTGGATATACTCCAAGCATTGTGTGGTCTCGAGGGTTACCAGTTCTGCAGACTAGATGGTTCCACACCGACCGCCAAACGGCAATCCATCGTGGAGCACTTCAACAGCAGCTATGCTAAAGAAAGTAAGCTTACAAACTGTTTATCGTCATTATTGGGAAATGATGATTCTATATGCTGTGAACTTCCTCTAAAACTTTGTACATTGAGCCACAAATGTCTTCATGACATGGAAAGAAAATTTGATTAATAAATTTCCCCTTTGTCCGATATAATTGATTGATATCTTTAAGCAGTTTGTAGAGAAAGATGAAAAATTATGTAGGGCCAGTTCTAAATATCTGTTCATGATATCCCTTCCATAGGTGGTGCATTATTCTTGACATTATTTTTTCTAGAGATACAAAGGATGTGGGTTTGATACCTGGTACGGCACTGATGTCATTGAACGAGGCAACTACATTGCTTCTCTCCACCCCGGAGTTAAATGGCACCTAGCTGGAATGCTCCCTAGTTGAAAGAGATTGTGCACACAGTGTGTGAAGCCAGGCTAGCCTGGATCCTACGACCAGGGAAATATCTGTAAAAGCTCTAAGAGCTACATGATAGCATCAAAAGAACCAGAATATCATTATCAAAATTATTAACGATTCTGCTATTATGATTCATTCTCTCTTTTGCCATATTGTTCCCCTTATCACAGCAATATTCTTGCTCAGCTCTAAAGCTGGTGGTGTTGGTTTGAACCTGATTGGTGCCTCTAGGCTTCTCCTCTATGATATTGACTGGAACCCTGCTAATGACCTTCAGGTATATGATAGTAATGCTATGTGTGCATTCTCAAAGGCACTTGCAGATTTTGGAGGAAGGGGCTTGTCTGGACCATGCCCCCCCTATTGTTTTTAATTCTAGTGGCATACTGTACCTTTTATTTTTCATTATTGTACCTCCACTTTTACAAAATCCTGCATATGCCCCTGCTTAAAGGTACAGTAATTAGAAAGCAAGTCATTTTGGAGAAAACTTTTGAATAACCTTACAATTCCATGATAATACTTTAAGTTTTCCTGTGTTTACTCTTTTAAGGATGTATGCTATTAGATGTATGCTTGAATCAAACATCCTTTTTTTTTGTTTTTAAACAATTTTACCTTTGATGATATTGCCTATATGAATTTTGCTACATTTTCATGAAGAAATTTTGTTTTGTCCTTTTCTTGATTACAGGCCATGGCTAGAGTCTGGCGAGATGGGCAGAAGAAGACAGTTCACATATATCGACTGATAACCGCTGTAAGTGGCTTAAACATTGATTACATGCAGTTCACAACATTACATGTTGTCTCCGTAAATGGAAAGGGGCGCTAGAATAATAGGGGTGTCCGAAAATGGATATGTCGGAACATAGGGGTGTCAGAACACCAAAGTGTCAGGATGCCAAGGTGTTGGGATATATGGGGTCAGAACACAAGAGGTCGGAATATAGTTGTCAGAATATTGGGGTGTTAGAATGTTGCCGGGATTTTCAAACAAATGTCATTACCATAGACCTATTTTGTTTTTGAAGGGCACCATCGAGGAGAAGATCTACCAGCGTCAGATCAGCAAGCAGAGTCTTAGTGGAGCTGTGGTGGATGCTAAGGGCCAGAGTGGCTCTGTCAAGTTCTCTCTAGAAGATCTCAGAGTAAGTAATACTGCTAGCTTCTTTTACCCTTTAGAACAGTAAATTGCCATTGGGTTTAATGTGAGTTCATCAAACCAAACCCTTTAGCCGTCTACCGATAATAATTTTTTTTTAAACATTGTCTAGTGACAATTATTGCTTCACAGTCAATTACCTAGTACACTAGCAAAATTCCTAAGTTCAACCCTGGACCTGACACTTTACCTAACCCTTACCTTAAACCTAATCTAAAACCTATAGCAACCCTAACCTATTCCTATACATGTATCTTTGATGAATAAACCCCAAGCAAATGGTGTTGAAGCACGAGTCAGATCATCTTCTCCCTATTTGTGTACTCTCTGTGTCGTTTGATGGTAATTTCTTCTGTCTTTCATTTTGTTTTCTAGTCAGTGTGTCCATTTACTGTTTGGGTGTTTGTTATCTATTTGGTAGAAATTCCAGGTAGCCAAATGCTAATGTAATTTAAATGTATCATCCATCTGGTGTAATATCCATTTCATGTTGACCCATGTACAGGACCTGTTCACATTACATGAAGGCAGCTCCTGCATCACACATGACATGCTGAGCTGTGACTGTACAGATACGAATGGACCTACCTCCAATGTGAAAGCAACTGAAGATGTACAGAAAGACCAACAAAGACTGTGTCAGCTTGGGAAGCTAAAGCCGGCTGTGTTAAAGGTAGAGTATGGTAACATTACTCCTTCCTGCAGTGATGGGATGAATGAATGAATAAGAGTGGTATGGAGAAATTACATAGTGACAACTACAGTAGACCACCATCCTGTGGACAACTATCACCATCATTATAATCATTTCCATCATCTTTATCGCCATCATCTTATAGAGTGGTGAAGCGTGACGTCATCAAAAATCTATTTTTGGCATAAAAAATAATGTCCAAATGAATGACCAATTGAATAGGTTAAGTGTTGGTTGAGATATGACCATCTGAATAAATAGATTTCCTATGGGAATTCAGTGTTATATTGTTGTGGTTCATAACATTACGAGCCAGAGCACTCTATACTCACCATCACCATATCATTTTTAACTGCTTTCGTCATCATTATCTGCATTATATTATTGTCATCATCTTCATTATCATTATCATAATCCTTACCTTCATTGTAATATTGAAATCAAACATTTGTCTCTTTGATATTGTCTTTCAGAAAAACTTGTCAATGGGCGACTTGAATGAATGGCAACACTACCTTGCACCCCTCCCTGAAGACTTCCAGGTAACACCTTGCTTTAATTCATTGCATGTTTCATTGTTGTGTACCTCCCGTGTCATATAATTTGATTAAATAAAAAGAGGATTACATGTCTAAATAGTGCAGTTATTAATTTGTGATTCATACAATTTTCTTGACATATTTTGGATTGAGAAGTCTGTGTTTCCAAGCAGTTTGTAACAAGTTTCAAATTTGTAGTGCATGTTTAATTCTTATGAAGGAGTATACGGGTATATGTAATGGTATGGCTTTAATGATTGAAGTTGTTTCAAAACAAAAGCTGATCAAGATTTGTAACTTTTCTTGCTTTTTTAATATTTTTTAGGATGAATACCTACTGGAAGCCAAAGATCGGATCACATTCGTCTTCCAAAATGAGACCAACATGGTCCCAGTATAATAGACCAGGATCTAGGACTACAGTCATCTAGGCCAATCACACATGGTAGCATACCTGGATAAAGGACTGCCTTTGTTTTCCAAAATGAGACCAACATGGTCCCAGTATAATAGACCAGGATCTAGGACTACAGTCATCTAGGCCAATCACACATGGTAGCATACCTGGATAAAGGACTGCCTTTGTTTTCCAAAATGAGACCAACATGGTCCCAGTATAATAGACCAGGATCTAGGACTACAGTCATCTAGGCCAATCACACATGGTAGCATACCTGGATAAAGGACTGCCTTTGTTTTCCAAAATGAGACCAACATGGTCCCAGTATAATAGGCCATGGACTTGGACTTCAGTCATCTAGGCCAGTCATACATGATAGCATACCTGAACAGAGGAATTGTCTTTCAAAATGGACCAATATAACATGTGGACCATAATGCTTGTAACTTAAAAGAGGCGTCGTAGCCAAGTGACTTTATTTTCTTGACTGGAGATCTCAAGGTTCTTAGCTTTGAGCTACACACAGCACTAATATCCAGTGGCAGGACTTTTAGTATCTAAATTCATTCAACAGTTCCAGTGCCAGAAAGAAGTTACATGTACCTTGCTTGGCTTTGTTTCTGCAGTGATCTAGCAGTTTCTCCTTCATTTTTTGTAACTCATGAATGTAATTTATGATGGCTGCTTGAATATCACCGATATATCTGCTTCTCCTGCAATACTCATGAAGGTGCCCCGCATGAAAATAAAAACATTATTATTTGCCCCCAAAATGCTGTACTCTTCATTTTCACACACCACACCATTTTTTGCAATGACAGTACGATCCTACCATGTAGAATTGTTAATGTTAAGCAGAAAAATACCTAATAAAAAAAAACAGTTGGAATACATGCATTTACTAAAAAATACTGTAAAAGTACAATACTTTTTGACATGCATGTATATAGTTATTTTTATATAGAGAAAAATGTGAATTATTACCTTTGGGCACATCAAGTCAGTATTTCACTGAGTAGTTTGGAGCTACAAAGATAATATAAATGAAAGTGTACTTTAATGACAATGTATTATTATTCATGTAAACATTAATAAAGACATATGCCAATTATTTTGTTGTCAAATGTGTTTATCATGAATTTCTTATAAAGCCTTCAAAACCTTTAGGAGCCTGATGGATGTTGCAACTAACGATCATGAAAAGTTGTTTGATATATTTTAATGGTATTTTTCCATGTAGTCATACTTTGTTCCAACAGTCCAATTGTTTCATGGCTTTTTCCTTACTTTTCACATTCTGCTATTACTCTTTACCCAAACTGTCATTTCCTCTCTCTCTCTCTCTCTCTCTCTCTGAACTTTCTCACCCTTTAATTTATCTCTATTCCAGTACACATACAAAAATGACAACACACTATTTTATCAAGGAAATTGATTTAATATAAACCAACGTAACAACATAGAACTAATTCTACTTGGGGGGGGGGTGGGAATCTAAGTGCAGATGAGTGTTGTTGTTTTTTAAACTACATACGGTACATGAAATTATTCAACACAGATTCCTTTGGCGCTCTCTCTCAAAATCTCAAAATCTCAAAATGCAAATTTGAAACCCATAGATTCAAATAACTGCTGGAATTATCAACACTGAGCTTATTTACATTCTAAAACTTAACAGAGGTAGATGTATTAATTTATAAAAATGTAAAGTTTGAAGACAAAATTATTTCTAAGAAATAAACTTAAAACCTTAAAAACACGTACTGAGATTATCAAGTATCAAAGAAAGAACTGTGCCGATAATGGTTGCTGTAGGTAAAGCCAGGGTTACATATATAAATGTACATAGGGACATTATATCATAATGCAAAATATATGGAATACTCATTCGGAACAGCATATCATCCATATTGTCAGCAGGTGTGTTAACTTACTTGTCCCTCTCTTGCAGAGAGTATGAACCATTATGATACACTAGTAAGAACAGGAAACTTAAGCACCAGTACTGTGCAATTTCCTGTAAAAAAGATTGAATTTTCTAAAAGTCCCTGGTTTCTCCTTAACTGGTAAAAGAGAACTAATTTTCCCTGATTTCCAGGATACCTAGGAACCAACCCTTTAATCTTGGGAGGATGGGCTTTCCATTCACCAGGTGATCCTACAGAAATCAACCAGTCTTTCCAAGATCTTTCTCTGTCCCATCCTAACAAAGAGAGAATAACGTGCCCTGTGACTCAGTTTGGCTAGTTCCTCTGGTACTGATGATGTATCCTTCGGGTGAAGATCGTTGAAGTTTTTCAAGGTTCGGTTTGCAGCACCTGCTAATAATCCCCTCCACGACTCGGGCAAGTTGCAAAGTTCACCTGCAAATGAAACATATAGAGAAAAATGTTACTGACCTAGAGAAAAATCTGAGGAGAGATCTAGGGGGGAGTTGCACCTCCATTTTGTTCTGAAGCTCATCCATTTCTTTGATATGTTTGACAATGCACAACTCTCCTGCTAGAGTATGGTAAAGACAAACTATTACCGATAGTGATACAGAAAACCCTGAGAAGAAGTCATGGGAAGAGCTGTACATTTTCATTCCCAGTTAGTACCAAGATCATTCATTTATTTGATATTTCAATAATTATACCTTGCAGTAATAACTTTCTTACTTCTACAGCTATCAGCTGTCATATTTGCCAACAACTCTAGCAGTGCAAAAGCACAAATAATATAATGAACATTTTTATGAGTCAAAAGATTTTAAAGATTACAACCCATACAAAATGCATTCCAATGAACATGGCACCAACTCTGCAAGGTGAACTTCAGCAAGGCCTAAAATCTGAAATAGGACTACCTGGCAATGAATGGCCACAATCATGAATATCACTAACCAACTAACGAAACAAGTGCAAGGGGCATTTTCACAATCAAAATATAACCTACATGTAGCTCTACATGGACAACACAGTTGGCATTGTTTTTGGAGAAACCCAGGAAAAGTTTTTACCATTTGTGAAGGATTCCTCCTCAGGGCTGGGACAATCGTCTGGTCCAAGATTATCATAGGTCTCCTTATCAAGGGTGATAACCTGTAAGAGAGAGAGAGAGGCAGAGAGAAACAAGGAGAACGATGTAGGGAGGGAGGGAGAGAGACAGAGAGTGAGAAAGACAGACAGACATAGACAAAGAAAGATAGAGGGAGGGAGAGAAACAGAAAAGGGACAGATGGACAGAGAAAAAGATAGAGGGGGAAAGGGGGCGAGAGAGAATTTCATTTTAATAGGATTTAAATGAAAAGCCATATATATCGCACAATTCTTATTCTTTATTTCTCAATACGATTCAAAGCAAACCAGCTTTCCTCCGCTCTACTCATTCTACTATATGGGTCTGATATAAAATGCATAAAGGGTGGTAGTTTATCAGCAAACTTACTTGAAAATGACTTTCTTTTACTCTGAAAAAGACAATTTTTACAAGTATTACCTCATCTGCTTGGAACCAGAAGGCTATTAACTCTGTGTCAAAGTATATGATTCTATGCCCTTCTGCCTCCAAACAGACGATATGCTCAATAATGAGCTAAAGAAATACAGATCTTATAGCAAGAGCGAGTATTATCATCATAAACTGTACACAGAAAGGGACATGGAGTTTCATTTAACTTAACTAGTGGTTTAAAGGGAGTGTAGCCTGACGAGAGGGGGCCAATCGGGTATAATACGACTACGGTCTGTTTCACAAACGCTAACCATGTAGAGATGAAGTCGCTGACTACAGTTAACCAAGTTCATTTGTTCACGTGCAGTTGTCCAAAAGAAGACGTAGATGTCGCTAACCACTATTTGCCAAGCTACACTCCCTTTAAGTAATGAAAGTGACGCAATGTAGAATTCAGTTGGATTTCAGCATTTCCAGGTCAAGTTAAGACAAAGAGTACTTCAGAGAATGGTTAAGACTCACCTTAAGTGCCATAAAAACTTCATCCTCTGCCAAAACTCCACCCACACCAATCACAAACCCTCCATCGTCTGATACTGCCTCTAACTCTTTCAAGAACTTCCACCTCTCGTCCATAGTAGCACTGAATGCTTCGTGTGTTCGTGCTTCTTCTAGAAGATATCTGTGTGGAATATCCACCTTTATTGCATAAGGAAAAGAAATAAGATGTAGAAATATATATTGTAGCATTAGAAGAGGAAAACAGAAATAAGAACAGTCTTTTGTACGTCTTATTAATTATTCTTTTGAAGAGGTGGTTAATTTCTGATAAAATTGAAAAGTAATCTGCAAGTTTTCCCCATATGAAATAGTTTTGTAGCAATGTAACAACAAAAATTACTTGTGAAATGCTCTTAGATTATAAATGTAAGAAGAATAGTTGAAGTCTATGATACCATGAAAAAATGATGTAGCACTAAAAAAAGTATTTAAAAAAAATCTTTGGGAGACTTACTGTATCATAGATGTTCTCTGGGTACTCCTCAGCGAAGCCATACATGTGAAGAAGCTGCCAATTTGCTATTTCTCCATAGGTGTTGAAAACTTCACTTCCCTATTGCATGAAGAGAGAGATAGAGAGAGAGAGAGAGAGGTAGAGAGTGGGAAAGAGAGAGAGAGTGGGTAAAGAGAGAGAGAGAGAGAGAGAGACATAGCGAGTGGGAAAGAGAAAGATAGAGAGAGTAGGAAAGAGAGAGATAGAGGGAAAGAGAGAGAGAGAGAGATGAGATTATGTGAACAGCGAGACATGACAGTCCAGACTTTTTCGATTTTCTCTTTTCCTTGAGTTTAATGAAAAGAAAAATTGGGTAAGCTGTTCCTTTGATGTACATAGGCTGAGAAAATATATATCCCACAAACTATCTTACATATTATATTCTTTATTTTTTCCTTAGCTATTTGAAGCACTGCAGGTTTTGGATTTTGACCATGATGACAACCACTGCATTGAACAGTACATCTAGATTACAATTTGTTATTGAAATATAAAAGATTACCGGTACACTCACTTCAAAGCTCATTCCCATCACACTTACAAACTTATGCATTTAGATAAACACCAACACTTGTAAATAGAACAATTCATCCTATGAAGATTGAACCAAACCAAACTAAATATAATGGTCTTATTAGCAGTTCCGTAAAATAAACATTTCATGTTGGTTTTGGGGTTTGTTTTATGTGGTGCAAATAATTTTGTAATTGCAAACTGGCAATAAGAGGCTTATGGGCAAGCTTTCACATAAACTTCATTATCAATTAGATCAAGATAGCTAGATTAATTGTTTTATAAATTACAACTTTCTGATGAGTTCACCTTCTTGATGTCTTCGATAGCCACCATCCTCAGGCTCTCCTTGCCAAACTTGAGTTGGGCATTGTTCTTAGCGATGTGATTCAGGGCATCAGCCAGTGGAACCATCATGGGTGGATGAGTCTCTTCATCATCATCATCACTGTCATCGTCGTCCTCGTCAAAGTCGGGCGATTCAGTAAAGCTGTAGGCCATGATGAATGATACTGTGCGCTTGTAGAGATCGAGATTATGTTTCTCCTCACTGTATTACGACAACAAACAAATAAAAATCACATTTTAGGCGAAGGTATATGAAATCTCAGTTTATATTCTTCTCCAGTTCTCTTTTAAGGTACCGGTAACCCTGAATTCTAAAAATGATGGTTAATATGTGTAGAATCTCTCAAAAACTTGCACAGCATTTACAAGACTAAATACAAAAGATCTCTAGCAGTTTGAATACAGATCTATTCGGCTTTAACCATACTTTTTTTTCCTACTACCTAGCATTGAAAATGTGAAGCATTGGAAAGTTTACACTGAAACTGAAAGTACAGTGGAATGTTGTTTTGAATATTGAAACTTGTTTTTACACTCTAAAATGTGGTCACTGGTACCAAACAATAGAAGGAAACAATGAATTCCAAGATATTCAAAGATTCTTCTGGCCTGTTAAAGCCTACATAACATACATAACATAACTTTTCTGAATAGACCAACGCGTCCAACTGTAATTAAGAACACAAACGGGCACTCAAGACACAGGAGAGCTATGTTGAGACCCCCAAAATGTTGAAATTTTAGCATAACATTTCTGTATACAGACTCTTATAATTTTAGTCTGAGCACCCTACAAAAAGAGTTTAATAGTGTGGATAAAAAGCTGCTGTAATTGATCCATCTCATTACCTGAATAAATCTGCATTTTTCTTGATAAACGGCAGAGCTACATCATGGTAGTCCCGATCAATGTTCCTCAGATCTCTTTGCACTGCTTCAGCAATGCCTGTCCCCCTCAATTCAGGCTGCATGTAATTACTGCTTGTTATTTGGTGTGAGAGAGATTGGAGGAAGGAGGGCACAGCCAATACAGAGGGAAGAGGGTGGAAAGTTTTAAAAAAAGAGAGAGAGAGAAAGATAAGAGTACAACAAGGAGAGAGAGAGATAAAGAGGGAAGGAGAGAGAGTTACATTCCATTGACAAGTACATTAACAGAGCTGCCAACCTTGTGCGACCCACAAAAGGAATCATGATGGCAAAAAAAAGGAATTTCAAGCAAAAAAAAGGAATTCATAAAAACAAAACTTACAACCACGAGCGACACACTTCCAATGTAGAAATGTTCATTCATCATGCTGTTTTTTCCATACAAGCAGGTAATTTTTTTGATGATTATTTTGATAATATCGGCATTTCATTTTTTTTGAGAATATTTTTCTCTTCAAGTATGTTTTAAAATTAGTTTTCTATTGAATTTGTGATCAAATCACCATTTTAGGGCAGTTGTTCGACGTGCGGTATGTAAAAAAAAAAAAAAAAAAATTAAATTAAAAAATTATTAAAAAACATATTTCATGAAGAAAAAACGTAATACCGTAATTTGGAAGAAAAAACAGAGTAATTCCGGCAAAAATGGAATGGTTGGCAGCTCTGCATTAACCCTTTAGTCACTGAAAAGCCTAGTACTGCCCACAAACTTTGACGCATCGCAACAGCAAAAGTAGTAGTTTTGAGCAATTAAATTTCATATGCTCTATCTTTCAATACTTTCCATTCAGAATCAGCATTTAAAATTATGTGTTATCGTGGAAGCAAAAAAGCAAAAAAAGGTTTACTCAGCAGCCTGATCGATTCAATCAAATGACTGAGTGTGTGCTATTGTGAGCCTCAGTGTATAATAATGCTATTACACAGGCTAAATATTTTGCAAAATTACTGGGAATGAATCTGATGATTCAAGGCAGGGCTCGACACCAACAGGTGCCCAGAATACATACATGAACACCTGAAATCTAAGTCCAAGACCCCAACATTTCAGCATGTTAACATAAGGTTCATGCATGAAGACCCTAAAAATTAAAAATCCAAACCCCCTACAAAAAAAGTTAGTGTGGAGCATGATTCCTGAGAGGGGGGGGGGGGTATTTCACAAAGACTAAGATAGACTTTAAGTTGGACTTAACTTTGGCAGGCCGTTCATGCCACTGGTTGCTCTCACTAATGGTCTCTCATTTATGATCTTTAGATACTGATTTTTCCTTTAATAATGAACTTTCAAAAAATATAAATTCTGTAGATATGTGACCATGATTTGTAAGCCCCTTGAGAGACCAATGCCAGCTTAATGGTGAGAGAAAACAGTGGCATGAACGGCCTGCCATAGTTAAGTCCAACTCAAAGTCAATCTTAGTCTTTGTGAAACACTCCCCTGGGTAGGTTTCCATTATGCCCTTTCAAAGGTAGGCTCTGTCTGTGTTTACCTGTCCCAGAACATTGGTTGATCAAGCTCGCTGTAGTCTGGGAAAAGATCGAGGTAAGGCCGCCATCTTGAGCTAGTGTTGGTGTGTTCATACATCACAGCTAAGATGAGGGGCACCCATCCACTCTCTGTCTCCAAACTATCTGCATCTGTAGACAGAAAAAGCATTTGAACATTTTTTTCCTCTACAAATAGCACGAGATGATTCCTCATATCAATGGAAATTAGGGCCTGTCTATTACTATTTTGCCAGATTTTTTTTAATGGCCCGAATTCACAAAGGAGGTTTAAATTTAACCCATATTTTAAATCTTTGTTTACATAACCCATGGTCTAAACTTAGCGCAAAATAAGCGCGACACAGTCAGAGGTCCAATATTAGACATGCGCAAGGCAAGCGTCCTTTGTGAATTTGGGCCAATGACTTCTTTTCACATTCTATTCAAATTGCCATCAGTGCATCACTATTTGCAGAAATGTGCGTGTGTATAATTCGGTCGTTACAGACGTGTATCAATTATTAATTTTAATGGGGATTATTCTTGCTTTGAAAGAGGACTTAATTAAAGTCTGTGTAATGTTAACAAGTTGACATATAAGTGGAATTTCATGGGGAATTTGACACTATTCAGGTGTTTACCCAATAACAGATGTTGGGAATCTCGCTCAACAAGCCTAGCTTTTCTGAGATTCCCTTTTTTCCCCTCTCAGTTAAATCAAGCAATATAAAATATTTTGTCTTTAATAAAATTCTCAAACTTAAATGTACTCTGTAAACTTATTTGGTACAAACATACTTGTCAGTATTCCGTTACTTGTATAATTCATTTGTTCTATTATATATTGTATTACTGTATGGTTTATATATATGTCATTTAATTTGTGAACATTTGAGTGGAAAATAAATCAAATTTTTTTTTTAATCAGATATGATTACAAGGCCTAGGCCTGTATAAACTCCAGTCACTTTTCAAGAACACGGGCTGATGTCTCCAAACATACCTTCTTCAAGGCGCTGGGCCAAGACTGGACTACAGGTCCCTGGATGGAGTAGGACTGACCTGGGAACTGTGAACAGGGTCTCTCCCTTACTGATATCACCAAGGGCTATCATACCACACTGAGCACAGGATCCTGATCGCCTTACTGTTACCTATTACCAAGAAGCAACAGATAATATAATAATAATAATAATAATAATGATAATCTGGATTTATATTGCGCTTAATACGGAATACTGTCTCTAAGCGCTTAAGAATTTCCATTTTCGGTTTAACTTAATAAAATTTGGAGTGGACTTTAAAAGATTATTATTATTATTATTATTATTTACAGATATTATCCCGGTCATCGGATTCATACATGATACATGCACAATGTGCACCATCTCCACTCCCTGGGGAGTATTCCTCCCATAATAGTCACAGTGAGGGCATATAGCAATTACTTACGCACACGCATTCGTCATCCTACCAGGTCCCCATTTCTCTCCTGTGCATGGAGTGGAAAATGTAGATTAATGCCTTGCCCGAGGACGTAAGTGCAGTGGCGGGATTGAACCCATGACCTTTGTGTTTCCTGTCAAGTGCTCAAACCACTCGGTTCCGACACCTACAAATCAATCGGGCCGGGAAAAAAAGGTATAGGGTCTATCTAATGAAGGAAAAACTGTGATAACGCCATTACGAACGTGTAGATGGCGCACAGTTTTTCCTTCATAATCATTTTGCCTTCGGCGTAGACTAGAAGGGATGAGATTGATTTAGATGACTCCATGCGCAGCGAGAGTTTAACACGGCTTGCAAGATTTTCAACATGGATGTCGATTTTGACCCATAATTTCCTTAAAAGGGACCATTAAACAGATTATTTCAGTCAAGTTAGTAAGTGGAACTGATGTATTATAGCCTAGGCCTAATTTACAATTGGATATGCACGCGGTAAAATGACATTTTGGGGGATTTTGGGGGCATAACAATACGACCTGAAATGGCCGTGGCGTTATCAAGGGAATGTGTATAAACAGTTTCGGTCTCTAAAGAGAGAGCCGGCTGACCCTACCCCAATAAGAGGCTAACGAACGAAAGAGATGGAAAATTTGGTCTAACCCGCACCCCACTAGACGGTATGCAATTGTATTGTGCAGCGGTTTGCCATTAAACATGCATGTGAGAAAGTGTTTATTATGATTATTATGAGTCTTTGTTTTAAGAAAAAATACTCCAAAAAAGATAAGAAATTGACACAAAACAGGCTAGAAACATAACAAATTTAATTAAATCATGACCAGTAATATATCTGAACTTTGCTGAAGATGTCAGTACGGCACCTCCACACGTACACGCCTGAGTTAGGGCACTCCAGCAAATGTGTGCATGGTGTGGATCGCCTAAACTGTGCAGATCGAAAGGTTTCATATTTCAAGATAATGCCAACAAAGAACAAACCTTAGAATTCTGAATGATCCCTTCCTTTTCACACCATGATAAGAACATCTGACAGTCCGTGCTTTGTTTCTTTAAAAGAAATTCTTCTCCAGAAGGTGAAATACCTGTCCCTGATTCCTCGCATGGTCTTTTCATGGTAGCATATATTGGCACGAGCTTTAGTGGAGTCATGAATATTCATTAGTCCCTACGTCACAGACGTGCGGCGTGCGTACTCTGTCATATACACATGTACTAGTCATCGAAATCCAAGTAAGGTTTGAGTTCGTTGGTACTAGTACACGAGTACGTTCGTAACAGTCAGTCCGCAGCGTCCGCGAATTCGCTCGTATTTACACAAGTCGTATGCAAGCTATGTACGGTAAAAACGGACATTAAGCAGAAAACATTGGTACATAAAAATTACGATTGCATCAATGTTTCTCTATGGATTTTTTTCATTTATGTACCAATATAAAGAAGATAGACCAAATAATCCATCTTTAGAAAACATCAAGATATTTTTTTAACGTTAACATGCTCTAAAAAGAGCATTTAAAACAGTCTAAAAAACATAGCAACTTAACGATATGCAGCATTAAAAAAATATATGAAAACGCTACTGCATCAAAAAGTAATTTGGTTCATTGTGATGATAAATATACAAACTTTCAAACCATCACTGTTTCCTTTATTTTACTTCTTTATACCAGTCAGGAACACGGTAAATACAACACCATGTTCATTCCAACATATTCAACAGCGGTGACACAGACGATATGCGTGGGTCATCAGAGTATGACGTCATGTGCCAACCGGGGGATACTACGTTAAATCTAGCTTTGCGTCGATTATCGATGTTCTGTGTCCGTGCGCTGTACATGAACACGCACGGAGGATAGACGGTGATTAGGGATATCCACGTATTAGACTCTGGTGCGTAACCCCCGGACGTAGAGGTGTTGTATTGCCCCATATACTCATTATTGTGTATCATTTTTATGCGCTACTTAATAATAGAAGTCTACAGAGCTGCAGAGTACAAGTTAGATGCGGATCCCGGATACGTACTCAAGTACAATCAAGTACACTATAGAATACCACCTCTAGAATGAATAGGGGACAGTGGGAAGGGTTTAAGTGTCTTTATGTGCCATTTTTGGCCAGGCTTTGATATCATTTTAACAAAGAAGATACATTTTCTTTCTCAAATGTATATTTGTGAAAATACAAACTTTCGGGGGGGGGGGGGGGGGGGGAAGCGATTGGCATTGGTATTGTCATTGAAAATGAAAATATGATTGTTCCCATCCCTGCTTTTAAATTTCATGGCTGTATTGCAGGCGGTTGGTTGTAAAAGTTCTGAAATGTGTTTTTATTTAAATTGTAAACCATGGACTAATAAATGAGAAAAGCCTTAAACATCAATTTATTTTGGTAATCCCCAGGCATTCTTTGATAGTAATATTTTATTTGATGTTTCTTTTGTCAATTTATGTAACTCCAGTTCATGTGTATTTTTAGAAATAAAATAATTACAGAATTCTTTCCATTATTCTCTTTTCTGTTTGTTTTTGTTTTATAGTGACCCACAAAATATATATCTGATCATTTATTTTCTGTTTTTGTTTGTATGGTAATGACTATCGGATAACATTTTTAATGTGTGGTGGGTTGAAAGGGCGCAAATAAAATTAATAATATTTTAATTTTCACCTTCAACATCATCACAATCATTCAAAGTCATCATCGCCATCACGATCATTATCATCATCACCACTATTAACATCACCATCACAACTATTAACATCACCATCATAATCACTGTCATGATCATCGCCATCACCATTGCCATCATCATAATCACCATCAGCATTATCACCATAGCCATCATGATCATCCCCATCACCATCATCATAATCACCGTCAGCATTATCACCATAGCCATCACGATCATTGCCATCACCATCATCATAATCACCGTCAGCATTATCACCATAGCCATCATGATCATTGCCATCACCATTGCCATCATCATAATCACCAAAGCCATCATGATCATCACCATCAGTATTATCACCATAGCCATCACAATCATCATAATCATCATCCTAATCACTGTCAGCATTATTACCATAGCCATCACCATCATCATCATAATCAGCATCAGCATCATCACCATTGCCATCATCATAATCACCGTCAGTATTATCACCATAGCCATCACCATCATCATAATCACCGTCATCACCATAGCCATCGTCATCATTATAACCATAGCCGGTTAAACACAAAATATATTATTAAGAGTTTTAAGACTACTGCTAATGATAAATAATTATAAATGAAATTGGACTAGGAATAATATTTCCATTTTATAATATATATATTTTATTTATAAACTGACTTTGACATGTATGTTGAGAACTTGAGACCAGTGAAAAAAATACACGGGCTCAGGACGAAATAGCCCCCGAAATGCCCAAAAGAGCCCCCGAAGATCAGAAAAGAGCCCCCATAAATTTGCATAGAGTTCAATGCAAAACAAATTTTAGAGTGTTATTTTTACGCAGGCAAGCTTGAAAAGTAGCCCCCGAAAAATAAATACTAATTTTTACCCTGCTTGAGACCATTACTTGCATAACATGTGTCACTGAGAATAAAAGTATTATCCAAGTAAAACATCTTTAAATTGTATAACGGTGACAGTTCAATCAGTTTTTTATTATAATAAATGCTTTGTTCATGTAAAGCTCTGGAATCCCACCTTCGAAGTATCACTATCAGAGATACAAAAATGTAATCACTTGAAATGGATTTTTCTTTTACTGAAAGAATAAGCTGAACAAAATCCTTCTCGTCCTTCTCCCAAACTCCGCTTTCAAGATTGTTTGTTCCTACATGTATGTGAAGTCTAGCAAACACTGATTCAGGAATGCAATGGAGACTGATGTGTGAAGTCTGTGTCTTAGATAATTTGTTGTCAATGTTCCGCAAGTTCGATGGTTGAGTGCATCCGTCAGAAAAACAACAACATCTACATCTAAGGTGGTACTGGACAGGACCAATTGTTATATACGTCCAGACTTCCGTGGCATCGCAAACTGTCAACAAACATCACAACTGAGGGTGCAGAGTTCAAAAATAAAATAAAAAGGTGCTCATAAAAATACAGTGGGTTGCAGACATCATCTAATTTTTAGATGAAGTAGAGCCACATCGACGCTCTAGCCCGCCTGTGTGCAGCTGCGCTGAGTGGTCATTCTGCATGTAGCTCCAAACTTTGGTATGGAAAGACTTGGCTGATGTTGACTTTGATGATGGTGGCTGCCGGCTGGTAGTTGATTCCATTACGAGGATAGAAGCTGTTCTTGTATTCTTCGGTCCTGGCAAATGACAAATGATAAGAAGGAATATAAAATTGCTTAGTTCAGGTATGGGGATTTTAAAAGATCTGATCAAAGTAGCTAGCAATTTATGGTAGACAAAACCTGCTTGCATTAAAAAATTGTTTTTAATGAAAACAAATTACAGGTGTCAAATTCATGAAGTTTTCCCTTCATTT